>PVKB01001076.1:0-15000 GCA_004027205.1 Ctenodactylus gundi | reverse complement strand
TGTAGGACATGATGAATGGGCCTTTCAAACACCCGGAGACAGCTCTGCAAATCTCCCCGGCTGCTAAAGCCCTCATTTGATTTTCCAATTTACTCCTCTTAAATTTATCTTCCCACTAAAAATAAAAAGTGCTGATATTTTTCCCCAGTGCCATCCCGGAGAAGATGACTCCAAAGGGTTACTCTGGCAGAACTAATCTGCTTACACCTGCTCTTCCTCACCTGACAGAGCCGGGGCCTTCTAATGCTTTTTCGTCTGATCATTAAACTGAACCGAATATGCCTTCAGCTCCACGTGAAAGAGAGTAATTAGTATACTTGTCAAGCCAGGTACAGCCCTGCTTACCCTGCTTTTTTTCCCTCCAGCAGCTAATGAACTGCTCCCATCTCATTATTCAAAAATAAAAAGGCACTTAGTATACTATGAACTGATTTCCCTTGCTTTTTTTTTAAAGAAGTAACAAGATTCAGCGCTGATCAACCCTACCATTAAGTGACAAATTGATAAATATCCTTCTAGACTGGTGAAAAGTTAGCCACTTGGTAGTCTGAAATGGTACTAGCCTAAAACACTTTACGAGGCAACCTGAAGTGTCCCGTGGTGCTTAACTGAATTTGAGACACTCCCTTGACAGATTAATCAAATTACCGAGTCTCCATCTTTATACATACACATGCTCAGAAAATTCAGACTTTCTATTTTCCTCATGGCTCTTATCTCCCTAGTATGCTATGCAATTTACTTACGTACATCTAGGTTAGGCCGCACACGCTTGTGGGACAGAGGTTTTGTCTGTTCTGTTGCATTTTGGACATCTTAGAACGTCTTAGAATAGTGCCTAGCACAGAGAGGCATACTCAACAAATAGTCGTTCCACGATAAAGTAAACTCACATAGATACACTGATCATTTAATAGTACAATGAAAAATGTAACAATTCTAAAGGTTTCAAATTTCAAAACATTTTAAATTCAGTAACAAGGGGAAAAAGAAAGACTGAATTATTTTACACAGAAAATAAAATACCAAAGAATATGAAAAAATAAAAATTCGGTTTTACCTCCTTGCTGGATAAATGCTAAAATAATTAAAGTAATAAAATCCAATAGCATTCCATTATTTATACCACAACAAGCTAACATTTTGAATATTTCAAAATTCTGCCTGTTCTTTTTTACTTTCTTGGGGAAAATATTAATATTGTCAAACAAATTTTAAAACATCAAAATTTATGAAATGATGTAACCAAATAATTTACATGATTATCCCTTAAGAGAAATTAAAAATGGTAAAACCTAATTAGCCAAAGGTGATTCATTTTTTTCACATTAGTGCATAAAAACACCAGGCTCATTTTGAGAAAGCATCAAACACACCTAACATACCTGTTACAAGTTCAAAAAAAAACCTGTCAAGCTAAAGCAACTATGAGAAGAGTTTTATAAATGGTATCAATAGTAAAAATAAACAAATTTCAATATCAATGCCTGACAAATGAACTAAATCTTAACTGCCAACTATGATGCTCTCTCAGGCTTGAGGGAGAAACTGGCTTGCTGAGTGATAGTTCTGACCTACTATGAGCCCAGGCCTAAGGGGACCTCAGCTCTCCTACCACAGCATAAGCCCAGTATAAGCCTCCCAAGAGCAGGTAACTCCAGGCAGCCAGAGACCCAGCTTCCCACAAAGGGAGGGAGGGATTGAGCTCAGTAAATGAAATAATGAAAACAGACACAAAGACACACACACACACACACACACACACACACACACACACACACACACACACACACACATTCCGAATGTCTAATTTGTGAATTTGAAAACCAGGATCAGCCTCTCTGTCACTCATTCATTCCCTTCATTTCTCCTACTCTTTTGGCCTGTCATACTCCTGTTAATCTTACACTTTTTAAACTTCCCAGCAAAAAGTCTAGTCAGGACTCCAGACCAAAACCCACCACTGATGTCAGTCTGATCTGAAGAACATGGAACAGCAGAATGGTGTAGTGAGCTGTGCAGCTACTCCCCCCCCTCCCCGCCCCAGAGACAGTGATCTCTCTTCTCTGGATGGCTGCACCGGAATGGGAAGACAATCTGGTGCTTCGTATGCCAAAATAAAGCCATTCATGAATGCTCCCATTTTCTTTTGGTTAAGATCACAATTAAAAACACGGGGAAGATGCTGGTTACTATTAAGTGCTAAGCAGAAGCTCTGTCTCAAATTACAATCTTATCTCAACTGGAAGACAGTTGAATACAACAGAACTCTCTTTTCTTCCTTACTTGGTTATTTTTTCCAAATAAGGATAAAAATGCTGGAAACCTACAATGAAGTGGCTAAATATATGAAATATTTAAAACTATTCTCAAGACACACTATCTTGTTTACCAAATATTCATCAATAGTCTGAAAACTCAATAGTAATAGTTACAATGTAAGCCCAGATAACCAAGATTGAAATAAGAAATAATTCAAAAATAAATTTAATAGGCCACAGGGCATTATGCCCACCCACTACCTCACACAAAAAGTATTCACTGACTTTATAGTATATTTTTAAATTTATGAAAGAGTAGTAACTGAAGCATAGTAACAGTCAGGTCCAGTTTAAGAAAGAATTCATTTTTATTTTCATTTCTTTACTTCAAAAAGTATGGCCAAACTAATCAAAACTAGTTGACATATAGAAATAAACCAAAACTAAACAATTAAAGCATTGGTTAACATATACCAAGAGTTCTATCAAAAGTTAGGTCAAATGATGCAAATTTACGTTTGAGACATATCATTCACAGAACTATTCATGAAGAGTGTGTAATCTAAGGAGATTTTATCAGACCTTCTATAGAGGATCATTACTGGCAATAACTCTTAAATAGCTTCATCATCAAAAAAGATGATAATATATGTGTTCAATTTCTGAAAAAAGAAAAAGTGTGTAGTATAAAAAGAAAATACTAAAATGTGCATTGCAGATATTACTCCTAAACCTAAACAGAAGTTGTCCAGTGGGATAATAGTCCAAGTTACAAAATAACTGCATATAATTTTATAGGTGTAAATGATAAATGAATACATACAGTGGCAAAACTCCCACTCACAAGCAATTTAAATAATGCATCTTGATATTCCTCCCTCTAAGAGGTAGAACATAGCTGCCCTCCTCAATTTGTGTGTGGGCTAAATTTTGTAACCTGCCATCAAAAAGTTGGGTATGGATGGGAAGGAGAAAGTAGTAGTTTTATATGTGAGAAATCTGGAAAATACTATCCTAACCAGGAGATTATGATTAGCACAGCCAGCAGTAAGTCCTATTGGTGACAGCTGCTCCTAGATGATATGTCAATAAGGACCTCACCTCTGGGCTATTTTTCCCAAGTCCTATAAGCTCAGTAGAATCATGAGAAAAACATTAGGGAAAAAATGAAGGCAGTGTGTAGAATATTTGACTAATACTCTTTGAAAACATCATAGTCATCAAAATGAAGGAACAACTGAGTCACTATCAGACTCCAGAGGAGACTCAGGAAGTAGAACATGAAGTGAAATGCAGGATCCAGGTTAGACACTGAAAGCAAAAAAGGCCACTAACCGAAAAAAATGGTGAAATATGAATGATTTCTCAAATTTAGATAATCAAATGTATCACTGTGGTTTTCTTAATGTTAACACATGTCTTAAAATAATGCTGGATGATAATATTAGGAATAACTAAAACGGAATGATGTGCTATTTTTGTAACTTTTCTGTAAAGCTAAAGTAATTTCAAGACAAAATTATATTTAACAAAGTAAAAACTTGCTAGTACACTTGCAGCCCCCAGCAAAGACTTCATGGCCAGTGAAATCCTTTTGTTACCACCTGTTGCTTTCATAAACTTGTGTTGCTTTTGAAAGAGTGTTAGTTATAGGAACTGCTGAGCTATAAGATATAAGTTTAACTAACTGTAGCAGAGGAAAAAAGGAAATCTCCATAGTGCATATACAAGTAGATCTAAACATATGCTGTTTTTCTGTTTTATAAAAGAAAATATATTAGGAAGTTAATTCAGGAAATGTGAGGCCTGCCTCCATTACTTTCAGTTGTGATACAATATAATATAATAACATGGACCATGAAAAGCATTTCAAGATATTTCAGAAAAAGATCTACAAAATGAGAGAATTCAAATTTCAAGAGTACCTACGAAGAACAATGGGAAAGTAATTCCTTTATGCACTCCAAGTAACTACTTATTGGAATATTACTACCTCTGTTACAAAAATCACTATCATTCAAGTACCTGCTATCGGCCAAGCCATAGGCTAGACAATTTAGAAAAATCACCTTTAGTCTTCCACACTGAAATGCAGATGATATATGATTTTACAGAAGAGAAAATTATGATTCCCTATGACATCACTCAAGGTAATGGTATAGGGTCAAAATGGAGTCCCTCCTCAACAAGTGGGAAGAAGCAGAAATTTATCACATAAGATTTAGACTGCAATTCATGACACTAAGCAGAGCTGAGCACTTGGGCACTATCTACATGTTGTTCACGCCCATTAAATAATGGAAAGTAGATCTAAGATTTAATTTAGAAGATAGAAGTTTCTTCCCTTGTTCATTGTGTTTGTTTGTTCATCTTTCTACTTCTTTTTGTTTTTTGCCCATTTTATTGATATGCATAAGCTCAAAATTTAAGGTTTACAATAAACTTGAGCATTTTGTGTACCTGCGTATTTCGTCAAGATGACAAGGACTTTCCCACTCTCCTTTTGTCCCTACCCCCCCTGTTTCACTTTGTGTTTTAAGTTCCATGAGATAGTTGTGATCTGGGTCTCTCATATCAGAGAGACCATTCGATGTTTCACCTTCTGCTTCTGACTCACTTCACTAAGCATGATGTTCTCAAGTTTCTTCCATTTGCCTGTAAAAGCCTCCACGCTGCTGGACTTTATAGATGCATAGTATTCCATTGTGTACAAATACCACAGTTTGTGTATCCACTGGTCTATTGACAGGTATTTTAGTGACTTCCATATTTTAGCTATTGTTAGTTGTGCTGCTATGAACATGGGTATACATACATCTCTGTTATGTGTTGTTTTAGCCTCTTTTGGATATATTCCCAGGAGGGGTGTCACTGGATTTAAGGGGATATTTATTTCTAGTCTTTTGAGAGATCTCCATACTGCTTTCCAAAGTGGTTGTAAGAATTTACACTCCCACCAGCAGTGTAGGAGGGCTCCTTTCTCCCCACAGCCTCGCCAGCACTGATTACTATTTGACTTGTTGATACAGGCCATGCACTCAGGTACATAACAAGAGGAAGCAAGGAACCAAGGAGGCCTGGTGACTAATGCACAGGTCCTGGATCTTGATCCTTCTAAATAAATAAAAGGCCTGTCATCCGTCCACAGCTTCAGCTCAGCACTTGTGATCCAGCAATAACATCTTCCTTGACTGTGTCAGAGCTGGCTTGGTGAGATAAAGTATATGAAAACTTTCTGTAAACTATCAAGTTGTATTCAAGATATTCAAGGGTTTTATGTGGGGGCTGGGGATGTAGCACAGGAGTTAAAGAAATTGACTAGCAAGTCGAAGGCCCTCCATTGGATTCCACAGCACTACATAACCTAGGCATGGTGGCACACACCTGTAATCCCAGCACAGAAAAAAATCTGAGGCAGGAGAACTGCTGTTAAGTTTGAGGCCAACCTAGGCTCTGTAGTGAGTTCAGGACCAGCCTGGACTACAGAGCAACACTCTGTCTCAAAAAAAAAAGCTTTATTTTATGTGTTATCTACACAATTCCTTATTAGTTCCCTCAATCTTAGAGTCACAAATTAATGGTAGGGACAATACCAACAAAATATTTACTTTAAGTCCACAAATATTTACAGATATGGGTCTAAGCAATAAATCAATGCAAGATGCATTAGGTTTACCAAAAATTAAGCCTGTGTTCAGTGTATAAATCTGCCAGACTGAAACACAAAAATGAGAAATTAGTGGGTAGATAGTTTAAGAAAAAGGTAAAGCATTCACCTGTACGTACTAGTGAGGTTTTGTAAGAATACTTATTTTTGGTTGACTTCATTAAATACTGTGTTCATCTGTGCAGTCAGGCATGTAACAAGAGGGAATAGGGGAGCACACAGGCTTGGGTGGTCCAGATTCAAGTCTCAGCCCTTGTTAGCTTGTGTACAATTAATCACAGATCAATTATGATCAAAAAGGGCAAGACCCAGGTCTCCAAAGAATCTGAAATTACCTACTCTGTTACATTATGTTCTTGCAAAGCAAAAAGAAATAGCTAATACTGCATATTTTATCTAGCTAATGAATAAGTACTATTTCTATTTTCCAAGAATTTTGTTCATCAACCTCAAAAATATTTATTGTAAAAAAAGAGTTAAAACATAAAGCAGGAAAACAAGTCCTACAATTATCTCATTCTTAAAATATATTAGCATCCTCTCCAGAATTAAAAGAAAGTGGAATTCCTAAATTCTCATACTGTGACGTAATATTGGTTTTATTGATTCTCTGTACAATTTGTGGGAGTACCCAATCATTATTTTGACAGTTTTATCATAAGGTAATAGACTTCCTTTTAGATAATTGCAGTTACCACATTCAATTTCAACCTTCCATAGGATTTTTGCCTAGATACAGCTTTACTGTCAGTCCTAGACCACATTACTTTCTTTTTATAGCCATACACACAAAGCATTTTAGGCGTTACACCTAATTATGTCAGCACAATAACAGTTTAAAAGCTTGTCATTAAGAAGTAAAGGTTAAACACTTATATGTTAAGATTCTTTTTTAAAAGACATATCGTACTACATCATAGAAGCAAATGAAATACATAAGCATTTAAATATCTGTTGAAGAGTTAAAAAATACAATACGTGTTTTAGGTGTACTGGGAAATCGATGAATTTGTATCCGGGCAACATTTGTTAACTACAATATTGAATGACAAACTTTCTGACTCATGGAAACTATTCAACCACCCAAGTTTCATAACACAAAATTGTGTTACAAAATATCAATACCTGCCTACCACCACCACCACCTCCACCAGAAAGGAAGATTAGCAAAATTGTTAAGAGAATGCGCTCTGGAATTATACTGTCAGTACCTACTGTGTGAATGGGAACCAAGCAGTGCCTTGGTTGCCTCATGTAAACAAGCATAATACTGTTACTTGCCACACAAAGGTGTCTGATGATTATATGTGCATGCATGTAAATTACTAAGATTGTACCTGGTATGTAATGGGTGCTATGTAACAGGATCCCCCAACTTTTTTGACAACAGGAACCTGGTTAGTTGGAGATCATTCTCCCAAGAATGACAGTGGTACTTGTGACAACAGGAAGTAGAGCATGCTGCTCACTCGCCTGTCCCAGCAGCCAGACATTCATCAGATATTAAAATTGTTGCCTGTTGGAATTGTCTCAGACAACTAATAACCAAAGACATGAGGACACATCAAAAAGGAATAGCAATCATAGCCAGGAAAGGAAGTAGCAGAAAAAGCAGAGTGCAAAGATGATTCCCAAGAAACTGGGTAGCATGAAGTACACCCCGGCCCTAGAAGAAGAAAATCTGAGCTTCAGTAGTACTCTCTAGAAACAAATGGATTATACTGAAGGAAAAATCTAAATGCCAAGGTTAAAAACAGTATCCAAGGCTTGAAACTACCTAGGGAAATCAGCCCGCTATTTAACATAGACTGACACAACAGGCACAAAATAATTAAAGATACCCGGGTCCTAACAGCCCTGCAGTCTGGCGGAGTGCACCTGTAGGGGGAGGAGCCAGAGCTGGCACACTGCGGAAGAGAGCAACTGCCACACTGGTGGGTTTGGTGGCAATTCAATTTCATTGTCAAGGGTGGGAGGAATTACTCAATTTTCCATTTCATAATTTCCACATTCTGCTCTATAATTATAAAATTGTCAGAAAAAAAGACATCTCGGTAGGCTTAGGCAAAACTTCTGTCCCCCAATCAACTCACCTGATTAAAAAAATAGTAAAATAAGAACAGGTCTTTAATTAAAAAGAACAAAGATACAACATAATTTAGCATCCAAAGTAAATGCTTTCCTTAAGATAAACAAAAAGTACCTTATTAAGGGACTGCTTTTCTGCTGGGCATGGTGTCACATGCCTGTACTCCAATACTGTGGGAGGCAGAGGCAAGTGGATCACAAGTTCAAGCCTAGCCTGGGAAACTTAGCAACTCAGTGAGACTATGTTTCAAAATAAAAAAGGCTAGAGCTGTAGTTCAGTGTGAAGGCCTTCAGTAGTCTGATATTCAATACACACACACACACACACACACACACACACACACACACACACACACACACAAAGAAAGAAAGAAATTTCTGAAGAAAAACAAGCCAATGTGGCTGTACACTAAATATTCCAGAATGGCCAAAAATTTCAATAATCAGTATTACATTACAAAACCACACTATACGGATGGAAGAACGGCACAGTGGTTAAAGCACTTGCCTAGCAAGCACAGGCTCTGGGTTCGATTCCCCGGCACTACACACTACATAAACCGGGCGGGGTGGAGCACAGCTATAATCCCAGCACAAAGACATATTCAAAAGGAGTTTTTCTTATGTACCAACCTAAATGAATAAAGTGTATTTTAAAAGACTAAAGATCCTACTTTATTACAAAAATTTTAAATCACTTATCTTAGAAAAAGAATTACATGAAATCAAGACTGTGCCAGAATTAGTAATATAGGCACCACACATGTATACACTATGTTTTACTTCTAGATGCTTTTCAGGTCAAAGCCTCCAGCAAGGGTGGAGGGGTTATTTCTGTCCATCAGGCAATAGCTTGGCACCAGGCCCTCATGTCTCAAGCCCTCTCCAGGCTGCGCATCAACTGGCACACTCCTGTCACCATCATCTTCCTCTATCCTAACAACCTATTCACTGGCCAGTCTGTTTTTTATATATTAAAAATTCCTCAACTTGCTGAGAAAAGTATAAGGGAATATGAGTAAGTTGAAGTTTCCTATAGCTAGCAGAACTTACTAGAAGTTCAGTAGGAAATTAACATTAACAACCTAGGAAGGTTATTTTTGAATTTCATGTAGCCATCCTCTGCTTGTGCCCAGACTCGTGGATAAAACAGAGTTCATTCAATGCCACTTTCTACAATGCATACCAGGCATAGCTGAAATATAATTTCCAATTTTGAGCCTTTTGAATGACAAATCTTTCAGTATAATCATTATCATTAATATTGACCATGCAATCAATGTACTTCTATAGTTCTTTTTCAAGCTAGTGAAAATACATAATTTTCTCTCCACCAATTGTAAAAAGAAATTCTATAAATAGGTATGAGGAACTATCTAACCATAAATATACTTTTTTTCGACAAAAGCTAAATATCCAAAATACATTCAAATTTCTACACCCAGCATTCCATCTACATTGTCTAGATCAACATGCTTCAGAGGACAGGGCAAGACACAATACGATGTTCAAGAAATGGAAAATGTAGCTACATGTAGAAGCTTTAAAAGTCTTGTAATTAGGACTTTTCTTAATGTTTTAAATCACGTAAGATGCAGAAAAGCACTCACAGACAATGTATAAGAAAGCAAAGTTTCTGATTTAATATTGTGAAGCTTCTAGGCAAGAGGTTTGCAGAGAGTTGGGAACCCCTCACCCCCAACATGCTACTCCAGAACAGCCACCTGCATTTACTTCCTGTAGATGATACTCTCATTCTTGGAACATGTGCTAATTTTTTATGTTTACTTTTCTACCACTTAAAAGGCAGAAAATTATAACGTGGCACGCAAATGGAATTCAATTAGTAATCTTATGATCACTGCAATCATTAAAAAAATCAATGGAAGGTTTATATGTAGAATGAAGGGTGTCTCCTCCTACCTGAACAGTCTTGGAGAGAACATGCTATTTATATTATTAGTAATAATGATGATTCATAAATTTAAATCTTTCTCAAGTCACCAGATGTCCAATTCTATGGAATCATCCTAAAAGATATTTTTTGGAACCTCAGTTTAATAGGCCACATTGAGTTGTTAGTTTTTTTCGCCCCTAATCAAAGCAAGTCTTAATTCTACTTAGGATAATACACCTCAGTTAAAATCTCAGATTTGACATGGATTCCTTGTACTTCCTCACTGGAAATTTCCAGTAAATTATCATGTCCTATAGAGTTTAGTCCCCCTTCAACCCTTTCTACAAAGTGTTGGCAAATCATCTTCAACTTCAGTTCTTAATTGCTATCAAAAATTTATAAGGTATGCTGCAAGTTATTTTTAACTAATACCATGTAAGTTTAAAAGTGCATTCTGAAAACTGATTTAGTAATTTTTATAATAATACCAGTTTCCTTAAACTATATCCCAATATGCTTTATCGAGTGAACAAGAAGTGATGGAGTTACAGAAAATCAGTAGAAATTAGACATAATCCTAGTTGCCTCTAGGGGCAAGTGATATTTGTTTTGTTTAGTATCACTGAAATACAGTACTTTCTTTGAGGGAGAATAAAATACAAGTTAAGTGCCTATCCCCTAAAGAAAAATATAGAGCAACTCCAAAAAATTTTCATCTTACTGCAAGTTCTATTTCAGTATGTTCATTTTAAAACAATATGACTTTTAACTTTGGTCTATCCTGAAGTAAGAGAGAAGGTACTGTTACATGAAAAAGGAAGAAAATCAAAAAACTGCATAAAATCAGTAGAAAATAAACATGATCATTAGAAAATATATACAATCATCAGGTTATAAAGAAAAATGAGGTATTTTTCCCAACAATTCTTCAGAAATTTTAATCACCTTATATTCTTACTCAGAAACAGTCAACATGCTTAGCTTGTAATTTTATTATTATAACTGTTTTCCTATTAATAATAGTCCTTACATCATATATTTGGAGGTGACTGGTTTTTCATGAAACAACTGAAGATTTAGATGATCTCTCTTTTGAAGACATTTCCAATTATGTCAACATATTAGAGAGATACCACAAGGCTATGCCTGTTGCTGTGCTACTCACAATATCTCATATGTGGAATGGATGTAATTTCCATCAACAAATGAATTGATAATGAAAACACTGTATATACACAAAATAGAAAATTACTCATAAAAAGAATGACAAATTATCATTTGTGGCAAAATGAAAAGACAAGAGGACATTATGTAAAGAAATATAAGTCAGACACAGAAAGATACATACCACTTCTTGTCTCTTAGAAGTGGGTGGTAAAAATAACAATAGATCTGAAAGTAGAATGTGATTACTAGGAAGTGAGAGTGTTGGTCGAAGACAGCGGGAAGTTCAATAGTGAGCACTGTTATGGCTTGGTCCTACAAATGTCCCCAAAGAGCCAAATGGCCAGGTGTGGTGACACATACCTATAATGCCCACACTTAGAAGGGTCAGGAAAGAGGATCACACTGACCCAGCCCCCTAAAAAAAAAAAAAAGGCAAGCCTGACAGGCTTTGGGAAGTGACTAAATCAAACTTACGAAGTGGTGCCTAGTCACGGATGGCAGGATCACAGGGATATGACCCGGGAACTCCTACCTGGTCCAAGCCCTCCTTCCTTCCTTCTTGTCCCCCCGCTACCACGAGGCAAGCAGCTTTCCTGTGCCGTGCTCTTCTGTGACGATGCTGCTGCCTTGCAGCGAGGAGAATATGTACTGACACCTCTGAAGTCATGAGCCAAAAAACCTTTCTTCTTTTCGACTGTTTATGTCAGGTACAAACCACAGACATAGTAATATTTCAACATTCTAGTGTTGCTCTACAGCACAGCAAGGTGACTAGAGTTCACAAAAAAAAAAACCTCTTACATATTTTATGAATAGCTAGATGAGTGGAACCTGGAGGCTCCAAACACAAAGTAATGACAAGGAGATGGAATCACTAATTATTCTGATTGGACACTGATTGCACGCTGGATACACGTACTGAAACATCACACTGTACCTCATAATGATGTGTAACTATTGCACGATAACCAGAAAATTTTAAACACTGTTTAAGACGATGGAAGAATTCCCGGTCAAGATGGTGGCTGAGTAGTAGCGCCGCACAATGTCTCCTTGTCGACTCACTTAAAAAGTCAAGAATTTAGTTAGAAAAAGCGTGTTTGGTGTAGCTAGGAAAGAGAGGACCATCCCCAAAAACTGAAAGGCGGCCAGCAGGAGGCCAGAAATTCCAAAGGATCATTGAAAGCAGAGAAAAGAAACATCCCTGAAGCCCAGGAAGCTGCCACAGGCGGCTGCAAACAGCTGCAGCCGCAGGCAGCTGAGGACGAATGAAAACTCATGGGGACCTGAACATCTGACGGAGCTGGGAGAGGACGGAGCACACAACAATGGAGAGGAGGCCGCGGGCAGGTCAGAAATCCTGAAGTCACATCGGAAGAGGAGGAAATAAGCAACCAACTCGGTGTGGCCCCGAGCTGCTGGCACCCACAAACCACAGGAGGCCAGAACCTCAACCAGAGGTAAGCGTGGATCAGGAGAAGTGGGAATTGTGGGCAGCTAGTGGCCCCAGCCTCTGAAACACCAACTCACGGGGGTGTGTACTACAAACGCAGCATGCGCTCTCTCCCTAGAAAAGGCCCCAGGATACCAGATCAGAAACAAGGCTCAACAGCCGTCTCAGGCAGTGACATCAGCAGAAGCCATTTTCTTTCCTGTGCACCAGAGACAGTAAGAGGTAGCAGAACCATGGGGAAATGTGGTAATAAATCTTAAACAAAAAGACCTGACACCCCATAAGATGGTACCAGGGATTCTGAAATTGCAGAACCCAAAGAAGAAAAGGGCAAAAATGATGGTAACTTCTGGGTCCAGAAATTCAGTGAATTTAAGTAGGATGCAAAGTAGGAAATAAAACAGACAGTGAAAGAGCTACACCAACACATAGCTAAGCAAAAAGCAAGCCTTGAAAAGCAACTAGAGGAGACCAAAGAAGAAACAGACCAGAAGATAATGAAGGCAATACAGGAAATTAGAGAAGAACACAACAGAGATATAGAAAAATTAAATGCAGATATTCAGGAAATGCAAAACACGCAGGTAATAATAAGCAACCACTTTAAACAACTTGAGAATAGAATGTCAGACCTAGAAAATAAAGTGACTGAGGTGCAACATACAGGCCATGAGGAACACAAAGTAAATAAAGAAAGCAAATCATTACCATGGCTGATAGATGATTCAAGGAGAAACAACCTCAGAATTATGGGAATCCAGGAGAAGATTGAGGACAAAACAAAAGGCTTAAAGGACGCGTTTAATGAAATAATGGAAGAAAATTTCCCAAATCTAAGAAAAGAAATGAACATGGAACTATTGCAGGCATATAGAACACCAAACAACTTGGATCAGAAGAGATCCTCATCATGACACATCATAATTAAAATTCTAGAAACCCAACACAGAGAAAATACTAAAAGTGGTAAGAGAAAAACAGAAGGTGACCTACAAAGATAAGCCCATCAGGATAACTGCAGACTTCTCAATCCAAACTCTAAAAGCAAGGAGATCTTGGAGCAATGTCATCCAAGCACAAAAAGAACATAAATTCCAACTAAGACTGCTATATCCAGTAAAATTATCTTTTAATTTAAAGGGAGAACTTACAACTTTCCATGACAGAGAAAGCTTGAAGGAATTTGCAGCCACTGAGCCAGTATTGCAGAGGATACTTAAAGGAAACTTAGAAAGTGAAAGGGAGGCCAGTGACACCAATGACCCCAGAGGAAAAGTGAGAACAGCTAGAGGAGAATGAGATGACAAAAAAGTATGTTAGTAATAAGTGAAATATGAGTAAATAAGTGATGAAAGTTAAAAAGTTCTGTCACTTTAAGTATATTTATGTGGTATAGATTTAAGTTCATTTAATTTAGCAATGTGATATAGTTTTAACTTTGTTTTAGTGTAGCAATTCACTTATTAGGTCACTAATGCAAATTTATCCTAAGGAAACTGATTGATGTAAAGATAACCCTGTGAATGTACAATTATGCACCTTCCAATAATAAGCTAAGGCATTTGAAATTTAATTTTTTTTCCTTCTTTCCCAAATTAACTAGTCTTTTGAACTACATGCTTGTAGTTATTTTCTAATGTGAACTGGTGGGTAAGGTCAGGTTTAACAAAAACAACAAAGATATAGCAAAATATAGAAAAAAAAACTTTCGGTAAATATCCCAATAAAGGGACTGGTTGGATTCAGAGAAGAGGCATCAAGATTTAACTACTGCAAACCCATTAGAGGAACAGGAAGCTGAGGTAGAGTGGTGACTTAAGTGAAATGACTTAGGTGCGGAAGATTAATATGTTAAACACTGTATGGTTTCTCTGACTTGGAAAACCCAGAACACAGACATTCTCTGAACCATATGAAGTGATAGCCGAAGTCGGGGGAAGGTATAGGGAGGGGGTGGGAAGGTAGAAAATGGGAAGTGATTGTAAAGTCGATATGATACACAGGTGTGCGAAACACCCAAATTCATTGTAAATACTATGTGATACATTTGTATATTAATAAAAATAGTGGGAAAAATAAAAGTAAAAAATTAAGAAGAGGGCAATGTAAACTACCTTGATTTGCTATACCTGTATCAAATTATCACACCTTATCCTATAAATGCATACAACTAGTATAATAAGAAAAAAGAAAGAAAAAACTGTATTTCCATTTCACATCTGTTCTACTTAGGAAAATCATCATTAGTTCTTTATAGTAGGAAAGTCGTCATTAGCAGAGTTCTTTACAGTATGACTCTACTTGGAAAGTCAGAGTTCTCGGTGAAAAACTCTCTCTTTCATCCCTTACTCACATGTTTACCATTTGAGACACAACAGGGAGGAAGGCCTTTGGTAAAATTGGGAAGAACTGAACAAAAAACATGAAAAGGTAAAATCTCAAGCATTCACATAGAAGTTAAGACAGG
>PVKB01001075.1:371404-498798 GCA_004027205.1 Ctenodactylus gundi | reverse complement strand
TTCCAAATTTCTTCTGCAAACCGGTTCCAAAGGCTTCCAAGCCACATCCTCAGGTAAAGTACAGCAACGACTCCCCACCCCGCCCATACCAATACTGTCTTAGTTACTTTTACGTTGCTGTGACTCAATACCCGACACCCACAAACTTAGGAAAGGAAATGTTTATTTTAGCTCACAGTCTCAACTAGTCCAAGCTTGCTTTCCTGTTGGTCCGGGGAAGCTGCCTCCACCTCTCTCTCTGCCATGTACTTTGATTGTAGCCGGCCACCCCTGAATGGACTGTGACCTTTGAGACTGTGAGCTAAAATAAACCTTTCCTTTCCTAAGTTTGTGGATGTTGGGTATTGAGTCACAGCAACGAAAAAGTAACTAAGACACCATCCAATCCTCTCTTTATCACTGAAAACAAGTCTTAAGTGCAAATCTAATTGGATTAGAGAACTAATTCCCAAAACCCATAGCTAATTAATGAAATTTATCCTTAACATTTCCATTCTCTAGAAACACTTCAGTACCAAAATTTGTTTGAATCAAAGTTCAACCAGAAAATTAAAACCAGCAGATAAACGTTAACAGACCTCTTGGAAGGAATAGGCTTACATAATGGTGAGGGCCGAGGGGTCAAGTCCAAACTCTGTGAAGCAGGTCTGCTAGTAAGGACAACTGTCAGATATGGACTGCAGCTGCTCTGCACAAACAGAAATGTTTTGGGGGGTGGGGAAGAGAATGTGTTTCAAAGACTTTCAACTAATTGAACTGGGCCCCATTACATTATCTGGGATAATTCCACTTATTTAAAGTCAACTGATAGAGCACTTTTTTCTTATCTTCAAAATAATTCCACAGCAAGACTTAGACTTTTTGATTAGCTGACTATAGGCTGAAGATATTTTCAGTAGCAAGTTGTCAAAGTCAAACTACCCTCTTGGGATGGAGTGATAACCTGCAAGTCAAATTTCTGAGTCAGTGGTGTGCTTCAGTTCAGAGCCAAGAATGGACTCCTGTAGGCAATAGAAATCACTGAAAAGCATGGACTTCACTCTTTCTTCTCCTCCTTTGCCCTGCAAGTGATCAAATTCCCCTCAAATAAATGTTGAAAAAATATTTAAATAATGTTAATTTTAAGGAGTACCATGTTATTCATATTTCCAAGATGCCACCTATCATCATATAGTCATGTTTCTAAGCCAAAATTCTTTTTCAGGTTGTCACAGAGAACACAAAGCTATCTATGAAACAATTGAGCAGGAACTAGAAAAAAATGATCTGTGTTAGTAATGTCAGGCTGCCCTCACAGAAGACCATAGAGTGGGTGGCTCAAGCAAAAGGAATTTATTTTCAAGTGATTCTGGATGCCGGAAGTCCAAATCAAGATATCAGAAGGCATGACTTCTTCTGAGGCTCTTTTAGCTAGCAGGAGGCCACCTTCTCACAGGATTGTCATTTTTTTTTCTGTGCAGTCCCACGATGTATGTATCTCATTTTATTTTATTTTTCATAAGAAAACCTCCCTGATTGAATTAAGACTCATCTTAGCGGCCTCTTTTAACTTAATGATCCCTTTAAAACCATATCCAGAAATAATCACATTCCGGGGTACAGAAAATAGGCATCTAATATGTAAAGGGGGCACGTAATTCATCCCATAACATAAATTTTAAATTTTTGACTTATGAAAATGTATCATAGTCACTTAAAGAGCATATGTCTATCATTTGCTGGAGAAAGTAAATAAACACTGATAAACTAGAGTAAAACATGGAAATAACATTCATGACACCTCTAGACTCCAGGTGGGGACAAACAAGTACCCTCAGAAGCTGTTTGGATTATTATGTGGCTCAAATGGAAGTTCAAGACAAGAGCCAAAAAACAATCTTGTAGTTTCAACTCAAAATTCTGACCTGTGCCTTATTTACTCATGTCCTGAATGCAAAGCACATTCTCATGACAAAGTGTGCATATATTATTATCCAAAAAGGAAGACATGCAGTCTCTTAGACATGACCAAAGCCAAAGCTGATTTTAATCATTCTTAGTCACATACCAGTACCACTATTTGTGCTAATCAACAAACATGAGGATGCTAGGGAAAAACCTTCTGTTAGCAAAGAAAATTGTAAATAGTGTGAACGTGATTGAAAGCCTATTGTACAGATTACCACTCAGCAATGAAGTTCAGGATTTCTGTGTTTTTTGTTTTTAATTATTTCTCATGGTAAACATTTTTAATTTATCTAGTAAGTGCTCAAATGCCTTAAAGTGACTTCAAATATTTATTTGAAGTTTGAAATTTTCCTTCTGCCATGTGGAGGCTTTAATGCAAATATATATCAAGATTAAGTAGAAAGTACTATTGGAAACATAGGTTGAACGTGAACAGTTGCTCTCTCTGAGAAAACTTCCTGATAGGTCCCCATGAATCCAGGTTAAGCTTAGGGAAGATAAAGAAGGCAAAGACAGGACATAGCCACTGAGGACAATTTCTCAGATTACTTTGGAGCCAAGGAACTAACCTGACTCCATTCTGAGAAAATGTCTATGTTTTATAAAACCCTTTCAAAAGGCCTGTGGAAGAGTTTTGGCTTTTCTTTAACCCATTTTCAAACCATGATGACAACTATTTGTGTTTTCACTGAACATGTATTTATTAGTGACCCACATTTCTGCAGTGTCCTTCAGAATGCCAGAAATGCAAAACCAAATAGGAAGATAACTGCATATCATTTCGGGTAAGCAAACTGTCTGAAATTCTCAATATCTGTGCTGAAAATATTTTGCATCTTGGAAATCCCCTTAGTCGTAGGCAAACCAAGACAATCACTAATCCTACCAGCAGGAAATATAAGGCTTCACAAAATAAGCATCTATTCTAAGGTACTATTGGATTACTTAGATGACTTTATCCTTTCTGCACCCATGAGATGGAGGTACTTTTGGAATGGATGAGGGTTTCCTGGATGAACATCCCAAAGTCATTCACTAAGGGCATAGCTGAATCATGTCCCAGCCAGAAATGAGAGGCATGTCTTCGTAGGCAGAGGAACCATTCCTGTTACTCTTCAGCTTCTAATGCCTAATCATGGAGGATAGTCAAAGCAGGGCATGCTCATACAATGGGGAGAGTGGAGGAGATCAGACTTGGGCACATCTCCATGCTGACAGGTGCATACTGTAAGCTATTTGTTACTAATGTTACCTAGTTAGACTTGGCAATCTCGCAGCAAAATATCACAAACTTGTACTTGTGCTATGGAAAATCGGTAAGTCAGTGGTTCTAGCGTTTCCATTGCTTTTCTACCTTTCTGAGAGGCCAAAACATGTATTTTTATAGCCATGTTAGTGTAAATTCGCCATGTCCCCAAAATCACAATTACAAAATTTTAGTTTTTTTATTATACTCAAACAATCAGAAAGTAGAAAGAACAGTATCAAGAACTACTGCTACTTAGACTTAGCAGCAATTGCTTTTTTACCATATCCTTCAAGTATTATAAAATATATTAGAAATAGAATAGCATTTCATTACTATATACTTTTCATGTACATTAATTAAAAATTAAAAAGATTTTCTACCATAATTCAATGGAGTGGAAAGGGGTTGAAGGGCTGAAAAGGGAACGCGGAAGGATTTGTAATTTTGAGATGATATGAATATACACAAAATACTCAAGATCAATGTAAACATTATGTATTGCACTTATACATATCAATAAAATGTGAAAAAATAAATAAAAAGACATCTTCAATAAATTCAAGAAATAACATTGTGAATAATATATTTGCTGTCCTGTCTGCTGTGTTTCAAGAATCAAGTTATAGAAGCAATGAGATCAGAGGCATCTGTTCCACCAAGTCTTTCTTCAGAAATCTATTGGAAGATAAATTTTGGCTGATACACAGATTCAGAAATATGTCTCAAGCAAAATAATATTGAAAAGCTGAGATATATTAGGTAAATAAAAATAAATTATGGGTAATGATACAGATAACAAATTAGAACTTTAGCCAAAATTAATATCATTAAACATAAAAAGGAATATTTTTTATTTCTCAGAATCACAATTTAAAATAAAATGCAACATTGAATATCTGCAAATATCTATGCAGAGCCTATGCAATATCAAATAGAACACTAATCTTTAAGCATCAAAAATTTTGAAAGCATGAAAAGAAACACAAATGCATTGTAATATGCCACACTTAATATCAAAGAGACAAGCTGGTCAATAATGTAGATATAAAGTTGTGTACAATCGCTTAGTCCTACAGTCTCAGCATTCTGGGAGGCAGATGTAGAAAGATTGGAGTTTGAGCCAAGCCTGGACAATTTAATGTCTTGATAAAACTGTCTTAAATGAATATGGATATGAATGATCTATATACAACCAAGTATACAAATTACACACTCATAAAAAATATCATTTTCTCAAATAGATGGAATAGAAGTTTACTTATTTGGGAGGATATTAGTAAGCTCCATAAGAAATATTCACAGATCCCAAAGAAAAAGTGAGAAATCATTTTAAAAATAAAAAATATTATCTTACCACCAAGAAACTAAATAACTTTTTATATCTCCCATGAGTAAAGAAAAGTAAAAACTAAAACTATTTTTCCCAAAATATAGTTAAGGGCTGGGGCATAGCTAAGTGATTAAAGCCCTTGCTTAGGTTACCCTAGGACCAAATAATATAGCACATGCCTGTAATTCAAGCACTAGGAAGGCTGAGGCAGGGCAGGGGGTTGGGGGGAGGTAATGTGAGTTATAGAACAGCCTGGGTTATCTAGTAAGTTTGGTACTGGCCTGGAATACAGAGAGAAATCTCAAAAAAAAAACATAGTTAAAACATGACTTATGAGGGTCAGTGAGGCAATTAAACAATGATCACAATGATCAGAAGAAAATCCATACTGCTCATTGCTTTGATCAATAATATTCAAACATTGAATATCAAGCTCACAAGTGGGAGAACAGAATAGTAAATCAAATGAGACAAGGTTCATTTAAAGCAAAGAACTATAGATATTGATAGAGAAAGTAAAAAAACAAAGAAGAGAAATTAGGTTAAATTAAATGTATTATTTTTAGAAAAAAAATAAAAGCAAGGTTTCCTTTCCATCAAAAGCCAAATACAAAGTCCAAGGAGGGGACAATGAGACCCATAGGGACTACACTGAATCCACTCTCTCAAGGAAAGAGTGTGTGTTAGTTTGGGTTCTTTCAAAAGGCGCAGAATTTACGAAGAAATTATAACAAAAAGGATCTGTTTGAAAGGCTTACAAATTTGAGGAGAGGGATAGTCCAAGATGGCAGCCTGCATGTGTGAGAGCTGGAGTGTTCAACGGCTGCTGGGCCACGAAATAGAACACCCGCCAGAGACTGCAGGACAGCTGGTGAGAGTCTCCTGCAGATCTAGGTTGTTCAAAGAACAATGGTGAAGACCCGAGACTGAAGATCGTCAACTGAAGATCAGCGACTAAAGATCAGCAAAGGGCAGACAGGCAAAAGTCAAGACTGGAGCGAATCTGTGATGAAGATCCGCAGGTTATAGCAAGCTGGCATCTGTAGACAATTGTAAGGCTAGAACTTTCCCAGAGGAAGCAGCTGTAACAATCTTTCTTCTTCCTTTTTTTTTTCCTACCGTTCTCACATACAGGTGGGTGCTCTTCCCTCATTCGCGGGCCCAAAAATCACTCACACTCTATCTAATCCAGGCTGGTTCTCAATTTCCAATCTAGGCATGGTTCTCAAACCCTAATCCAGGTGTGGTTCCTGGTTGCCTCAAATTGACATAATCTCTCCAATGGTCACAGAGTGATCACGGTGCAGCCCCGAACTAAGGTCTCTTCTTTATTTGTTGGGAAAAAGGAAGGTAAAGCAAGGCGTAAATGCTTGGGGAGATAAATTATTGCAGAGAACTTCCAGAAGCAGAGCCAAACCTTGACAATGATTCTCTAAAGTCATACAATATAGAGGAACTGACAACAAAATTACAAGGCAGGGTGCATTCTTATTGACCATCTCAGTTATAAGCAGGTTGAGGTAGGATCAAAGGGAGGGATAGCAGGGCTCTATGTAGTTTGACGTTAGCAGAAACGGTTCAAATTCTTAAGGGGTCTTTGCTAAGGCAACAAAGTCAAACAGAGTCCTGGTCAGCTTACGAAGAAAATGAGCTCTTGAGTTCCCTCATCCTGCCCTATTTCCTGCCCTCCCACTCCCCACCCACATCCTCTCACCCTTCTCACAAACTCATCTCCCTGCTACCTACTGGCTCTCTTCCTTGCCTCTTTTTAAAATATTTTTTTACTTTGAATTTCTCATATTAGAGACACCAGATGGCATTTAATCTTCCAGGTCTGATTCACTTTTCTAAGTATGACAGTCTCAAGGTGCATCTGTTTTCCTACAAATGACTCAGTCTTTGTGACAGAAGAGTATCCCTTGTGTAAATATACCACTTTAGGCACCTTCTGTGATTTAGGTATCATAAATCGTGATGCTATAAACATGGTTGTGCATGTATCTCTACTATAGGATGCTTTTCATTCCTTTGAAAAGATACTCAGAAGAGATAGAGCTGGGTCAGATGGAATATTTATTTTCAGCTTTCTACATGTGTCTTCTTTCATGGTGCTTGTGACACTGAGAAGTATGCTGCTTTATAAAGCAGATAACGTAACAAGTGCCTTCTTCCTATTCCAGCTCCCCACCATGTACACATGCATGTGCACATGCTCTGTAGTGATTTCCATAATGGTTGAACCAGTTTACCTTCCCACCAGCAATGTAGAAGTGCTCCTGCTTCTTCAAATCATATGTTTAAGATGGACCTTGAAAGTAAAATTCTTCAGTAACCCAAGATTTCAATTCACGTTATCAATCGCTTATATAATAAAGCCTGATCTCCTGATCAACAGGTTTCTTTTTACAAACCATTAACCAAACTGGAAGTGTCTATAAATATGAAGCTATCAATGAAAACACCACTGTAACTGTGCAGCTAGTGGATTATTACATCAACGAAAGCCAAAAGCTCAAACAGAAATTTAAACCGCACCCAATTTTAAGGAGGCCATGCCTCAACAAATGCTGCTGAGGTAAATGCTGAACAGTATTCAAGAGAAGACTCATGAATTCTAAAGAGGTTGGCCCTGTTCTTACTTACAAAGTAACTGCTCACATCCAAAAATCACATAACGGGTACATGTTGCCACCTGGGTTTGAGGTACCCTTTAAAGACAGATATCTTATAACCCTGTGCACTTCTCTAAATAAGAGATGGGCTCACATAGTTGGGGGTAGTCGGGATTAAGCACAGGCCTTCACACTGAACAACATTCACAGTTCATTTATTATTTTCAATGTCGGAGACAAGGTCTTATTGAGTTACAAGACTACAGATTTGCACCACCAGAATGGACTACATTGCTTTCTTTGAAATTAAGTTTTAATATTTCCCCTACGAGAGTGATGAAATGCCCTTCTTCCCTCATGTGATCCTATAGCATCCTTGGCACAACATTTAATTCACTGGTTATTAACTACTGGATGGGAACTGCATAAAGGCAATAGTAGTGTTGGCTCACTGTGATGCCCGGGGCCATCCACGCAGCACCTGGAGAAGAGGATGTTGGTCCCAGACATTCAGGGCTCCTATCTCATGGGAGAAGCTATCCCTGGAGTAGGAAAAAGTTGACTAAGGAGAAGCAGGAGGAGGAAGGTTAAAAGAAGAAGGAATCTTTTCAAATCAGTCCTTCGACTTGGACATCTTGTATCGACCTTCTGATTAAATGTAATTCCATGGAAGCTTTCGCCAGTAGGAAGTAATTCCATGACCACGCTGATTTGAAAGTGCAGGATACATTTTCTTTTGTTTTCAGGTTCGTATATCAGTTATTTCCTGAATGATGGATTCACTCTGAAAAAGTTATCCCACCCACGATCTGATTTGTGGACCATGATGAAGGCCTTCTTGGGTAGACCCTTTGGGAAACAGCCAGCTGACCACTTCAGGGCACGATTTGCCCTCACTGCATCTCATTCAGTCAAATGTTTACCTTCTGCATTGATATTTTCTAGTTTGTTTCACTGCTGTCTCATGTTCTGTTCTTGTACAAACAGATACCAAAATATATCTTGTTAATGGCAGGCCCAAAACAACCAACTATCATTGAGCTTTGTTTGCTTTTAAAAGATTTACTGTCTTCGTAATTTTATTATGTATTGGGCCAAAAATGTGTAAAGCAAAATGAATTTCCAATTGTATTATAAAATTTAATGAGAAAATTCCATTTTGCATGATACCAATTCAATTTACAAAAAGCTTTTTGGAAAACAAGCATTCCATTCTGGAAATGATTAATGTTTATAATACACTGACTGAATATGTAATTGCATGCACTTTTCAATTGCACAATATAAAGCTTATAATGAGATACCGGTAGCCAAAAACTTATCTTTTCCATTAGCTGTTGATTTACATGCAGGTGAATTAGCGCTGCATATCTCTCCTTTGATCATGCTTGTAACCCTGAGAAATATACTGCTTTTATAAAACAGATAACAAAAGACGTGCCTTCTCCCATTTCAGCACTCCAGCATATCCACATGCAGTGGACACACACACACACACACACACACACACACACACACACACACACCTCCTTTTCTAACTTTACCAAAGCTCTTCAAGCAGTCGTCATTATGATCTTATACTGCTACATTCTCAGCCTCTAGCCATTAAACTAGATCGTAATTACAAGTGTCAAAACAGTTATATATTCCTAGAGGCATCAGAAAGCTAAAATGAAGTTAGGCGACATTTCTACTTGATTATCTTCTCTCACTGCTTCTTTTCAGGTAGGGATATCTGGAACGGAGGGTGAAGCCACAAAGATGGATCCAGATTGATAGCAGGAGTTCCTTTTCCTTTAGAGAAGCTGGTTAAAAGGGATGCTAACAGAATTTTCTCAGAGATTGTCAAATACACAAAAGGACTTAAGTCTGCATCCTCCAATAATTGTTCTTGGAGGAGATCATTTTCCTTGATCCATTTGCTGGATCTCACCTCAACTCCCAGACTACTGGCTATTTTGAATGAGATATTGAAAAGCCCAGCAGCGGTGCTAGGAAGAGCAGGAGCTCCCTCTCGTGGGTCTTGGAAGTCACTTCAGATCCTTGAAGCCTCGGTCACTGAAAATGTAGGCTGATAAATTTGTAATTAAGTCTTTGTCTACAAAAGAAGGATTGGCATCTTGTTCTTCTTTATTGGTATTACAATCCCTACTTCAAGCTGTGTTTAGTCACATCCAATACTTCCCTTGGTTTTCAAAATTGATATAAACACTATCATATATTTAAAATAAAGGATTATAAACACTATTATATAGTTAAAATAAAGGATTATGTGAACTCAAGATTAGTAACTCAGTTGCATGTACAAATATTCATCATTTCCTTTACTAAATTCCATTCACATAACAGTATTTTATTTGAACCTCACAGTAACTCTGAAAACACATCACTGCCATTTGAGTTCCAGGTTTGGAATCAGCAGGGGACAAGCATAAGCCTTCACTTTCTTGCACCAGACCTCACTTTATTTCCATCTCATCGTGCCCTTCCTTTCCACACTTCCAGTCTCATGGCTCCTCCAAGGGTGAGATTTCCTCAAGTTTCACAGTCTCAGATCACTAGCCTAGTACCGCTTTCTTCAAAATTTTGTGCCAGATATGTGATAAAAACATTTCTTTTAAAATGTTCCTGACTCTTTAAAATGTTCATCGGTTAATGTTGCTACTTTCCTCTGCGGAGAAAATATTTTGAACAATAATCTAAGACAATTTTGATAAGTATGGAGACACAAGTCTTGATAACAATCTCTCGGATATTGAAAACTTGAAGTTTAACTTCTTTTCGTTATGTAGAGACAACAACTACATTTACAGGAAATTCTATTGAAATCTCATTTATGCAAATAGGGTCAAAGACTGAGCCCTAATCAAATAATAAATGATGCCTGTAACACACCAGGAAATGCATGACAAGACTCAGTGAAGGGGACAAGTGGCATTTTCCTTAGTTCCTAATTATTCCAGCCCAGTTCAGATCTTTTAACAGCGAGAAATCAATAGAGTTTGCAAACCAACTCTTCCTGTTATTGTGTCCCGGTTTGCTTTCTTAACCTCTCTGAGACTTAGTTTTCTCATTTCTGAAGTTAAGATAAGAGCAAAACTTATCTCATAAGTTTGTAGTAAGGATTAAGTAACACAATGCACAAAAAAGCACTTAGCAGTGTCTGGCACGGGTTCAATAGTCAATGGACGTAATTCTTAATAGTATTGTTAATATTATTAATCCTTGAACACGATAAATACCTCAATGCTTGTTGCATTTGTCCTAGTTCTGGTTTCCAAACAGTTTCTCTTGTTTCAGCCTCTCTTGGCATAAACATGTGACCTGGTGTTTCTTTCTCTGTCGCTGGCCTCTGTCACCCTATGTCACACATCCCGGCCCTCATCAGGGATGACTGGTAATGCCATGCTAAGCTTCCCTGCCAAGCTGACTGCCCTCGCCTTAACACTGGCCCTCTCATATCCTGTCTGGCATGATCAAAATTCTTCATCCTGAGCGTGTGTGGATGACGTGATACTCCAACTTCCACCTTACACTACTGCTCAATCTGTTTAGTCAGGACAGAGAGTGAGAAGCAACTCTGGAATCCTAGGTCTATTCTTGAGAAATACCCCTTTTCCCTACTAGTCAGACATCAACCCTCCCATTTGCTGGTCCGTTCAGCTGAAGTTCACAACACAGGCTGTCCCTCAGTCATCCATCTACTTCTCTACGTAGAGTACAACTGAAGATGAAGAGCCTATTACAGAGCCTCTAAAAAGAAAAAACTACCATGTTATGACAGAGATGAACCTAGAAGATATTACGTTAAGTAGAATAATCCACTCATAAAAATATGTGACTTTACTATATGAAGTTTCTAAATGTATAGAAACAGAAAGTAAAATGGTGGTTGACTTGGAACAGAGAATGACACAGTTTTTCATTAAGTATGGTTTCAGCAAGGGATATAGCTTAATGGTAGAGCACTTACTTGACATGTATGAGGCCCTGAATTAAACCCAAAGCACTGCCCCAAAACGGATATGAAGTTTCAATTTATTGAGATGAAATTTTAGAGATCTGATGCACAATAATATTAATGTGTAGAACCTTACTGAATTAGAACTTACAAGTGGTTAAGATGATAAACTTTATGTAATATTGTGTGTTTTTAACCCTAACATTTAAATAAGGTTGTTTAAACCTTCTTCAGATGTGTCTATATGTATATTTTCTTCTGTCTGAGGCAAGCGAGTAGATTGCAGAGAGCAAGGATTTTCAAGAACAGTGACCTACCATCATACCTTTAGCAAAGGTAATGAAGCGGGAGGGGATTCATTCTCCAAGACAATGCAGCTGGAGGAAGTGAAGAAGCACATCCTCCTCCTCCCTCCATAGGGAAGAGTAAACTCCATGCCCAAGTTATGAGGATTAAATTTTAGGCTCTGTGAAGTTTTAGATCTCATTCCTTGTAATAACCTCTTCGCTGTCTTCAAAAGAAGACTGATCCTGTTGTTATACATTGTCTGACAGAGTTCAAACTTCATTATTTTCAGCTTGCCCGATTCCGTCTTCAGCCATCTTCTTTCCAAAATAATCTCCCCTCTTCTCTTCTCTTTCTGTCTACCTCTCTCTCTCTCTCTCTCTCTCTCTCTCTCTCTCTCTCTCTCATAGTTTTATGTTCAAGAGTTCCATTGCAAGACAAATTCAGAAATCTTGGAGATAATTTAATTTCATCACTGTGATTATACTGCTGAGAATTTTATTACTTTTGGACATTTAAGATGTGGAATGGTTCTGTTCAAACATAGCTATATTCATTTTACATAATGGGACCCACCAAACTTGCTCAAATGTTGTGTTTCTTTTTGAGCCAAACCAGCAGGCATAAATATAGCTCATTATCAGCATATAACATAAACTAGAATCTCTGAAGAAACAGAAATAATTTTGTAAGTTTGTACTACTTGAATTTTTCTTTATAAAGCTTCAGCCATAGACTCTGATATTTTGACTCCTTTTTGAGACAAAATTCGCCTTGCCATCAATGACCTCATAGCAGATGGCAGCTTCATAAATTCTTAAGCTGAGTAGCAGGCACTTTGATAAGCACTTGACAAGCATCACCTTTCATTTCTCACCACAAATTTATGAAAAACGTATTACCACTATTAACCCTAATTTATGAATATGAAAATTAAGATTTGGAGAGATTAAACAAATTTCCCAAGTAGAAGCAGAAGAAAAAAGATTTTTAACTTAGCTACCCAGAAATTATATGCTATATGCCAAACTATATGCTTAGTCCAGAGTCTTGCAGAAAACTCAGGTTCACCCATTATTCACTTCACCAAAAACAAGACTATTACCTTCATTTTAAAATGCTCTGATATGTTCAGAAATGTGCTGTCACTCTTTACTTTATTCAATAAGGACTGAGTCCTAGCAATGAGAAAAATAAGTACCTATTCTTGTTGAGCTCTCAGTCTCGTCCATACAAAGTATTCTAGTATTGGCACTCAGGAGAATAATTCTCTTGAAAGGAGTCAGAACCTCTGTCTCTAACATAAAACTCAGACAGATGGCACCAGAGCGCGGTCAAGTAATGCGGTAAGGAGGAAAAAGGCAATCACATCTGTGATGAGCCATATTCCCTCTATCCCATTGAGTCCATATTTATCAACTCAAATTACCAAACCTAGATGATTTTTCACAAGTATTTCCTATCATAAAAATTTAGTCACGTATGTGTGTATGTAGTTGTGTGTTCAAATTTTAAAATGTATTCTGGTTCTTTAGTTGTGATTCCTATCTTCATGGTCTGAGTTCTTTCTCTGGGTTCTTTATGTTAGACTGGCCCATTCACGAGGTTAAAGAATCTCCACAGCCAGAAAATAGGCATTCACAAGACACACAGTAACAAGGAAGAAAGCCACTATCTTGGTAAATGGAAATTTATTTCAAAATTACAACCTCCAAGTAGAAGAACCTGAGAGGAATCATCCATGAGTTCAGAAGTCGTAAAACTTTGGAACTGCCAACTGGGCAACTTTCATGCGCCATTAAGTGTGCAGACTCAAAAATCTTAGATTTACCCTTGCTTTATTTAATAAGGGTCGATTAGCTTTGCAATTAAGCCATATAGTTCTTGAGCTTTACTCTGAAAAAGTACCCATCTACTTACTGCCACTTAAAAAGTCTTACTTTCGGTATAATAGCACTTTCAGTTAGTTTCAATTGAAAAGAACAGACAATATCTCACAGCACCATTTAACACAAGCTCAGTCTATGAGTACACTAAGAAACAAGCAATCCTCTCAGTTTGCAGTTAATGAATCAAAGTTTAAGACGACAAATTGGCTCGCTGAGGCAAAATAGTTAATTAACTTTTAGCCAGGAATATTCATCCTGCTTTCCTGGCATAAACAAGTCTCATAAACTCTGTTTACTTTCTCAAGTGTTTTTCTCCTTTTCTTCATCCTTAGGCATTATTCAGGGCTCTTAATATATCATGTCAGAATAGCTTCATAACTTTAATCCAATTTTTTTATGTTTTTCAGCCTCCAAAATCAAAAGATAAAAAAAAACATACATCTCCTCATCGGTAATTTCAGTTCTGGAAACACCGGTGTATAAACATTAAAATTGGGGGGGGGGGGGGGGAGAAAAGCTACAGCATTACATTCTGTAGTCTCCATGACTTTGGATACTAATTGAATCAGACTTTGTGTTTCTTAAAGTAAACACAATAATTCCAAATGTGAGGTGAACTGTTTATCCTGTCAGGTACACTGCAGACTAACATAGCAGTAGCCGGCGTGCCCGATTAGCAGAGGTTTAATGACAACCACTCTAGGGTCTCTTGCCACTGGTACTTTACAGATGTGCATTTCCTTAAAATGGCATCTTACATGTTAGTTAATAAGAGAACAATGTCAACAGCTTTGATGGATATACACCTCAACAGAGATACATTATCCGTTCCCCAGCCAACTTCCACCGTTACCTTTTGCTAATTTTTCCTCAGTTATGTTCCTCTGGGGACAGGACCCTTCCTTTCACCGAGAACAGCATCTATTAGTTGTGTGCTGGCATCAGCTGTGTTTTCTAAAGGAAGACTGTCTGCTATAGTGAATGCTTATATTTAATAGCTACTGACAGTAAATGCTAAATTTTGTACTTTGCAGTGTTGCCGCCAGTTTATTTTTTTCTTGATCTCTGCCAGATTTCTTAAACCTCCAGTCCTCATCACTTTATGAGATGATGATTTTTCCAAAAATAAATCACAAGGTCATGAATTAAGTAAGTGTTGGACCCAAGTGGCTGCTTATGATTGAAATGACTCATTTGTATGTGTACAAAAATTGTATTAATGCCTTTCTATATATATTTCGGGAGAAGGTACATTGAAGATGGATAACCTTAACTAAAAAAAAAAAAAACCTCTCCAAAGTTTGAGTAATTTCTATTTTCCCATGAAAGTGAAGCATATTTTAACTTTTGTAAGTATTTAACTTATGTGACTTAAATCTATTTTCCCATAAAGACAAATCCTAAACAAGATTGATATTGTTTCTTAAACAAACATTTGTTGGACTCCTAAAACATACCCACTGAGGTTCTAAAAGCCAGATGTACTAACATAAATAAGAGAGAATTCTTTCCTCAAATATTTGCGAGGTAATGAGACAGATTTTATTATTTTTTTATTTTAAAAAATCCATTCGAGTTTTTTCTTGAGAGTCTAAGAACATATTCTTCTTCACGCTCCTGCTAGGTTCTTCACATTCCCCTCCTACCACCTTCTGAATACCTGGAGCAAAGACTCTCCTCTATCCAGTTCTGGCATTGTGTGATAAATATACATGGTACGCCAATGAAGCGGAAAGGGCACCCACCCAAGATGGGGAGAGATGAGGAGAGAGTGGATGGATAGGAAGCTCTCCTGAAGGAGATGATGGCTCAGCCAAGTTGCAAAGGACAGAGAGAATTTATTAAAAAGCTGATTTTCAAAAAGTGTAGTCTTCAGCCCAGCAGAATTAACATGACATGGAAGCTTGTTAGGAATATAAATTATTGGGCCCTATCCTAAGATGACTACAGAATAAGAAACTCTGGAGCAGGAGTCCTGACACGCTTTTAAGTTTTTAGAAGGCACGCAAGGGTTTGAAAAGTACTGTGTTAACTTTAACACAAGTTTCAGGACAGACATGTTTAATCTATGGCCGGCTGTACTTTTGATTTTGGTTTTTTGAGTGAAGAAGAACGCTGTTGGGCCTCATGTAAGATATATAATACAGTTAATATACATATAGAAGTACTGAAGCTTACCTTTTATAAACTTTCACTATAGCAAAAACAAAGCAGTGAGCCACAGGTTAGACATGCCTATTCCAGGCAATAGCTGGGCTGGTGTTTGTCAAGAAGTGAATTAGGCAAGCAAGAATAGTAGCACTAGACCTTATAGTTGCTATGAATGTTGGATGCTAACAGCTCACACTGCTGCTATCTTCTGAGACCCCTTCTTAGCTTTCTGGAGAACGCCTGGGAAGCTATGCCCTCTCCAAAAATGGCCCACGGCCAATGAGCAAAAAGCCAGACATTTCACCGCAAGGTAGACTGTGGAAAGCTTCATGCTACAGAGCTCCCAAAAGGAGCTTCTGTGCCAGGATCTTTGCCTGCCTGCCTTCTCCGTCCTATCTTGCTTCCCCTATTTTCCAGGTTTCTCCTGGAAATTAAAAGGAAACCCTTAATAAATTGCTAGCACAAAAATCCTTTTCTCACACTGTTTCTACAAAGCCCAAACCTAGACATGCATGGGCAGCATGAGAGGGAATGAAAAGGCAACCACGAGATGCTCGTGCTGACAGGGCACAGAGCGTTGTGCAGGGAAGCGCGGGAGAGGGGACTGAAACGGCGGGAGAAGCTAGCACACAGATCACATTAGACAACAGTCTATAAACGTATGAAAATACTTACACACTCATCTACTCAGTAAGCCTCAATTCATATACGCCATTGACGTTGGCAGAGCAACAGAAATCAGTCAGAGTGCCACCTGGCATTTCCAGGAAAATATCTATTTATAATCAATAATATTTTACATCCTGCTTCCTATTAGAGATCAGAAATAAAGAAACCACAAATGTAAGCCAGGGAGGTCAGAAGCCATGAGATACAAGATTTGGAGATCTGGAAGAAAAAAAAATAGGACTAAAAAAGTTAAGAGCTGGGATAACCCTTCATGTGATGGAGCACTGTGAGAACATAGTCCCTGAAATTGGAAGAAATGATGGAAGCCAAAGGAAGGTTGGTCAGTAAAGGTCAGCCAAGCTCCCCTTCGGCCTCCCCTGGCTCCACAACCTTTCCTAGTGCAAACTATTAGGGCTGTCTCCAACCTAAGGGAGCTCAGTGGCCACGTACACCTTTTTTTGTTTGTTTGGGTTTCTGTTTGTTTTCCCTAAGAGCTTCTTATTTCTTTTCTGCTTGTGATATTTACTTTACTCGTCACCTTGAATGGGCATAGGGACTTCCACACAGCTAGAAAAATGCTGCTTCTGGGTGTGAGTGTTTTGAGATGAGATCCAACCTTGAATCTTGTTTCACAGAAGCTAGCAGGTTTGGGAGAGTTACAATGGCTAATCTATAGTCAGCATTTGCTTTTGGTCAGACTGGGGTGGGGTGACCTGAGCACATAAGTCAGGTTTCAACTTGTCCCCAGTGGCAGTTATTGCATGTTTTTAATCCTCTAAAAAGCTGCTTCCCATGGAGAATGGGCATGGTCTGGGAGATCCTTTTGGAGTCTGGGTTGGAGGTGAGAGGGAAGCACAGATACTGGGTTAGGACAACTTGGGTGGCCAGGGAAGAGGTTGCTAAGTGGATGTGGTTTTGTGTGAATGTTAAAATGAGTGATGTGTTTGGGAACTCAGTGAAGAAGAGACCCAAAGGGCAGAGAAAGAGCAAATTCCCTTCCTTCTTGAGCTGGGACATCTAAATTACTCTTCCATCTATGGCAGAGTCCTTTGCTTTCTGACTTTACATTCGGACTGAAGTACTTCACCAGCTTTCTCAGGTCTCAATCTTGCAGGTGCGTGCTGTGAATCTTCCCAGCCTTTATAACCTCATGTACCAATTCTTGGGCTAAATCTCCCTATCTATTTACTTATTTACATATATCCTAGTGGCTGTGGGTTTCTGGAGAACCCTGAGGAATGCCCTGCTCCAGCCATGATTGCTTCCAAGCAGATTCCTTTGCAATGCGCTTCAGTGCAGCATGGGAACCTTAGCAGCACGGAACTTCTTCCCTTCTTCAGATGTTCGAGTAAGCACACGTGATGTCTGAGGATGTTTTAGGCTTCCGAGCTTTTGTTTCTTCCTGTCAGCATTGTATACAATTAGACCAATGAGATGATGTCTATCTATGAAACCTGAATGGGTCTCCACCATTAGCTTCAGAAAAGAAGTGTTTTCTTTCCCACTGTACTGCATCCTGTAAATACAAATGATCAAGGACTCACTAGCTAACATGTTGCTATGGATGGTGGATGGATTTCCAGAGACTGGGACAACAAAGGTATCCCTGAAGGTGAATAAGACGTTGTTTGAGTCTTGAATTTAGCACTATTTGAAGCCAAACTACCTTGTAATTTTCAATAATGTACACATTAAATTTTCTTTGTTGCTTTGAAACACTTCAAAACAGTTTTTATTACTTTCAATAAAGACCTAATAAGAAATGTCTTATGTTTTTCAGAAAATAAACACAACTAGACTCTCTAGGCTTTACACTTTTACCAAAGGACTTTGGATGTCTTTACCTTGTATCTATTCCTTATACACAATATCCCATAAATTTGTTCCAAGGAAAATTAATCTGTAGTATTAGTGACATAATGTAAAATAAGAAAGAGGCTTTATACTTATTCCTGTTCACAACAATGTTAAACTGGGGTCTTTACTGCAGTACTTCTAAAAGCCTTTAACATATTTTATGCACTAACTGTATATATTACGCAGGAGAAAATGATGCCATACCTTTTCTCAAATTGTTTGGTAGTGGACATCTTATTTCCATTGTCTATCTATGTGACAAGGAGACATAAAATATAGATTAGAAAATGAAGATGCATCTGTGATCCAACACCTTCACTCTTCCCAAATGGTTAGGTATAAGATCTGTTGATTCGTCTACAAGGCCATTATTAGCTTATGAGGCATTTTTTTCAAAAATAAATTACATGAGGCCACTTCATTTTGTGAGGCCCAGAAAAGCTCTACATCAAAAACATTGGGGATCAGCGTGAAGGAGAAAACTGAATGGAAGAGAAGTAGAAGTAAGAGTGTTCCCTCTACTCTACATAGAACTAGAGTTCATCACCTCTTTGCAAATAATAGGATTCCATTCTGATAGGGTCATTTTTATCTTCGTCACTGCATGTGGCACACTTTTGTTAAATATAACATGAATATATGTCTAAAAACTTATTAACTTATGAAAACTTAAGTACACTTATTAACTTTTCTTAAAAGATGTACCCAGAAGATGAAAACTACTATGCCAATTAATTATCTTGACATCTGAACAGAACAGATTTTAGAAAGTCACTTATAAGGTTTTGGCTGTACTTCCTGAAATGTTTTTGATAGGGTTTTAATGTTTTAAAAGTCTGACAGCTGCTACTGAAAATGAAATACTGTTTGTCAGCAAGCTACAGTTAAATCATTTCAATAAACAGGTAATTTGTTCCCTTAGAGGAGTTGAAAGCATTCACTGACATTTGAGGAAAAAGAGAAAACCAGGCAATGTGTACGGTGGGGCAGGCTAAATCTCATTTCAGACTTGCTGGAGGTGAGAAACTGGAAGCAGGTGGGCAGACCATTTTGCTGTCTCTGGTAAAAATGATCAAATTGCAAGTAATTCTTCGTTACCTTCTGATGTAGTGAAAAGAAGCTACACTATGGAAATCTAGTTCCTTGGTGAGATTTTTTTTTTCATTTATTGCAAAGAACATGCCATATAGAGCTCTCTGGGCCCCATATTTCTATGATTTAATAAATGTTCTTATTCATGGATGAAGTACATATAATCCAGACATTTTCCTCCACCTGCTTCCTGGTCAAATAAATGCCTCCTCTATCAACCTCTTGATGCAACCAGTGGTTAGCTGGACCAGAATTGAACCTATTCTGATTCTCCTCAGCATTTGGCACTCTCAATTGGCTATGGACGGGCTCTCTACCTGAAAAATACAAACACACACCATCAACGTGGATAGTCATGAAAACAGAAACCATGGCAGCTTTTCAAATCAGGGAAGATTTCACGCAGGGAATGTGTTCAAATAGATATTAGGAGATGAAAGAGTGAAAAGGGAGCACTGAAAGAGCTCTGGGTGGAAGCTCCCACCACTCGAAGGCCACAAGAAAATAGGAAAGGAAACAGGCAGGATTACAAGAACCTATGAGTTGGTAGAGAGGGCGCCTCACTGGCCAGCTGTACCTCAGAGAGGCCGTACAAGATTATTTCTTAAAGTTCTGAAAGTGACTGGAGGATGGAGATAACAATGGTTCCTAGGGCCATTCACGGACTTTGAACCCTTAATGTAGGAAGGATATATTCTCTCTCTCTCTCTCTCTCTCTCTCTCTCTCTCTCTCTCTCTCTCTCTCCCTGTGTGTGTGTGTGTGTGTGTGTGTGTGTGTCCCATTGAGAACCCTTAAAGAAGAACCACCTTAGCAAAAAAAGTCTGAAAAATACAGTCTATGTGGTCCTATAGCAGTGTCAAAGAATCAGATATAAGACCACTGACTTGCAACTTGAGAAAAAACAAGGGAATAATCCATCCTGCATCAAACTTCTACTTTCCTCTACAACGAGCTCCATGTTCTCCTTTCCTTCTTCCTAGTCCAAAACTAGCCAAAATAATGGGAGCAACTGTTATTACAGGCTTCCCTAGGCACCAAACATTAAATACTTATCCTGGGGCACATTGCTGGTATCATAGTCACAGAAAATTCCCCTACAAAATAAAAGAGTGATTGACTCCACTTCAAACAAATTGCATAAGCTCACCAGGCCTCACTGGGCATTAGTTTTCCCTTCTGAGAAAAATACATCTACCTCAGAATGTGGGATCAGGTATCCAAACAGACCACTTGAATCTGGCTTACTTCAGTACATTTCTGACAGACATTAGCTGACTTTCTTCCTTTCCTCCTTTTCTTGCCATCCCTTTTTATGGATTAAAATATTCTGGGCCCTACTGCTGGAATTCTGGGCATCAGTATCTAACACCTGCAAATTCATTGACAGGAAATGTTCCCTTTTAACTACAGAGTTTCAGCAGATCAGATTCTTAAAAGTTCTAAAAGATGTACAAATTGCTTATAAAAATGAATTTAATTTAAGGATACCAGGAAAAGAAAGAGAGGTCATAGCAGAATAATTTCCTGTTTAATAAAGCATAGCAAACTTTATAAGACCCTGGATAACTCTCTGTAACTGGACTATGGGCAGGAACCTAAGCGTTGCTGTTCAGCCTACACTTTGCTCAGATGAAAGTTACACTTTGTAAAAATTGTGAATTTTAATGAGCCTTCTTGCCTTATCCAATGATAACATTGTTCTGGGATAGGATAATTTTAAAGGAGGAGTAGAAATATTCCTTTATACCCAGATAAGAGAAGAAAAGAGGCAGAGAGATCCAGATAAGTTACTACTCTTGAGCAGGAGGTCACACAGTCACTTCAACAATTACTGACATCTGAAAGTCAGTCCGTCTGTGGTTAGTTCCAGCACTTGTGCCTTCCTTTTCACAGCCACTATTCTGTAGCTAATGTGGTAAAGTCTGACCTGGTCTATGAAAGGCCTTCTCCTAGTGATTCACCTAAGAGCAAAGTTTATCTTAGCATTTTCCCATAAAGTGAGTTCACTGATTTCCTTTCTCCATTATTCTATAATTAAATATTTTCTACTCTTTCTTTGTAATTACCCTGCCCTGGAAACACATTGTTACTAGGTGGGGCTTCATGAAGCGATCTGAGCAGAGAGCACCAAAAGGTTTCCAAGGCAACCCACTTAAAAAATTGAGAATTTAGTCATAAAACGCCTGCTTAATGAAGCTAGGACAGGGATCGGTACCCCAACAACTGAAAAGAGGCCAGGGGGCGGTCAGAAACATCAAAAAAAAAAAAAAATCAGAAGCAGAGGTTTAAAAAATAGTAGCCTAGAAAAGCTGCCCCAGGCCAGTTGCAGAAGACTGGAAACCACAGGCATCTGCAGCTGGAAGGAAGCCCATTTGGATCCTTGAACACGTGACCAAGCTAAGAGAGGAAGGAACAACCAAAAGGCCACAAAAAGGTCAGAAATTCTGAGATCATAGCGGAAGGGGAGAAAAAGAGCAGCTGACTCAGTGTGGTCCTGAGATACCAGCACCCACAGACCACAGACAACGGAAAGCCCATAGGCCAGAACCTCAGATTGAGATAAGCAGGAATCCCAGAGAAGTAGGAATTGTCAGCAGCTGGTAGCCCCAGCCTCTGAAAAATGAACCTGTGGGTAATGCATACTACAAACGCATTGTGCACTTCCCCTAGAAAAGGCCTCCTGGAGCCCAGATCAGAAGCAGCGCTCCTCAGCCACAGTAACAATGATGTAAGCAAGAGCCATTAAAAAATAAAAAATAAAAAAGCCCAAGACTGAATCAATTAGAGCAAAAGAAAGCTCAGAAGAGTACATTAGAGCTTTTGGGGTCACCCTTAAACAGTGCCTAGGAAGAAAATGGCACAAGAGGCAGTTGTAGAGAGGATAAAAAAGGCTGTCCACCTCCTGAATGTCTCAGTGTAGTGGGCACACATCCAAGGATGGAGAGCCTTGCCCTTGGAGGAGGGAAGCCAGGACAGATGGGAGAGCTTTGCTGAGGGTGAACAAGACACCTCAGAGGAAGTCAGACTGTTAGATCTTCCCTCACGGCCTGCTCCCAGGACAGACTCAAGAGGAACTGTGGCTCCCCACCACACACACTCTCTTAGCAGTTCAAAGAAACCTCTCAGTAAGCCTGTAAAGTAAAATCCCTCAACACCAGAGACATAGTAAAAAAGATAGGGCAACAGGGTACCCATAGAGATGACTGAGACCCCAGAACTTAATGTCATGGGCCCTGAAATAGTGGAACTCATAGGGAAGCAAGCTACAAAGCAAATAAATGAGTCAAACAATCAGTTCAAACAAGATACTCTCAAAGAAAGGCAAGCAATAATTAGCAGGCTTACACAGGATCTTACCAAGCAAGTAACGATTCTACTGGAGAAAAAGCTCACTGAGCATATCGAAGCCACAAATAAAAAGTTGGCAGAAGTAAATAAGAAAATACAAGATACGGAGGAACATTTTAATAGAGAAGTGGAAAATCTAAAAAGAAATCTAGATGAAATTGAAGATTTGAAAAATATATGTGACAGCAGAGGATGATGACTAGAATATTGTCAGGACAGAATTTCAGACCTTGAAGACAAGGCCGAGGAAATAAACAATATAAGTAGGCATGACTCCAAAGTTAGAAAGGAGCAAAGTAGCAGGATACAACAGCCGATGGATGACTCAAAGAGAATCCACCTTGGAATTATGGGTGTGGGAGAAAGAGCAGAAGACAGAACTGAAGGTATTAAGAATTGATTCACTGCAATAGTGCAAGAAAATTTCCCTAATTTAACTTCTCTCTTTTTCTTTCTCACACTTTCTAGACTTAAGAATTTCACTGTTATAGTCCTTTGCTTATATGGACTGAGGCCAGGTTAAAGGATCTCAACAAAGATATAGCAAAATACAGAAAAAAAAAAGAATTTTTGGCAAATAACCCAATAAAGGGATCTACTTTACTCAGAGAGGAGGCATTAAGATTTGACCACTGCATCTCATTTTAGAGGTAGGAAGCTGACCTAAAGAGTAGTGGTTTGAATGAAATGAGTCAGACTCATAAGATTAAATATGTTAAGTATTGTATGGTTTCTCTGATTTGGGAAATCCAGAATACAGGCATTCTATAGAACCGCACGGTGCAATAGTGGGAGTTGGGGGGAAGGGACGATAGGAAGGGTATGGAAGGGCCAAAAATAGGATAAAATTGTAAAGTTAATGTGATATTTATGTGCATAAAATACTCAAGTTCATTGTCAACATTATGTATTGCATATGTATATTAATAACAATGGTGGGGAAATAGTTGAATAGGATACTTGTGGAGGGTCCAAAAACGAGTTTATGCACAGAGATATAAGCGACAGCTTAGAACCAGAGAGAGTGAGCCCTTGTCTTTTGTTGTCTTCCACTTTGTCTTTGATTTCATAGTTTCCAAAAGTTTGATGCCATCAATCTCTGTCATCATTTAAAGACAGCTGCAGATTCTTCTCTCAAAAGGTAAAAAAAGAATTCAGATGTTGCCATGGTTGGATTATATCCCTAAATTTTCATGTGTTGTATACTTAATCCCTAAATTCATAAGTCAATGGTATTTAGAAGGGAAGTAATTAGAATTTAGTGAGGTCATGAGAAGAGGGCCCCTATCATGCCATTAGTGGCTTTTACAAAGAGAGACTTTAGCTAGTACATTTGCTCTTCCCATGCTGCTGCCCTTTGCCATATCATGAAGTACCAAGAGCGCTCTTGCCCGATGCTGGTACCATGCTCTTAAACTTCCCATTCTCCATAGCCAGAAGGTAAATAAGCCACATACATTCGAATATGTGTGTGAGTGTGTGTGTGTGTGTGTGTGTGTGTGTGTGTGTGTGTGTTTATTTTCAGAAAGTTTCCAGAACTCCTAAGTCAAGCTTCATCCTCAACTCATCTAGAGAAAAACAATTTCAAGAGAGGAAAGTAAGAGCCTGGAGATTGCACAGCCTTAGGACTTAACATTCCCTTCTCTCGCGGCTCACCTACCTCGCCCTACACAAGCTAAAATTTGATGTGCGCCAAATAGCTTCTTGCCTAGCAATGCTTTTCAGAGATAATGAGAAGCAAAGCAGGGCAATTCAATGATAAGAGTTTTCAACCATTGCCAGCCACAGAAAGACCCAAGGTGTTCCTTTTCTCGATTACTGTAATGCTCATTTTCTTGTTGGATGGGTAAACGTTCCTAAGTAAACCTCGGGGCTAACTGTATATAACCTGGCATATACAGTGTGCCCCAAGCCCAGTGGCAGCAGCTAGCAATTATATTCCACTGATTAATGTGCAATCGTAAATTTACAGGCTTGATGGCCCAAAGAGGCTCCCTGCTATGTGAGATAATGAATAGGAAATTGTCAGAATAATTAGGCAAGTCAGACCTCACAAGTCTACCTGTGAGTTGAAAGTAACAGAAAGGAAAAAATACACACACAAACACAAATGCTTGTCCTTTAGCAGAATTAGAGATTGGAAGACGGACCGTGGAGAAGAAACGATACAACCGAAATATTCCTTTTTGCTGTCTGTGCTTCATTTCTCTTGGTAGTGTCTGTAGCGGATACAGAATTTGCATCTCTCCCCTAGCCCATTAGGAAAACAAAACCGACTCCGTGAGCTGCTGGAGTTCTACCTCAGTGGCTAGTCCTCCACAGAACTCTTTCTCAGCCAGAGAAAACTGTGCTGTTCATGGTCAAGCCACCTCCTGGGGAGGGAGAGAAGCAACATTTAATGACTGGTCAAGCTGTCCCCTTCTTTCTAATCAGATTCAGACCAGAAGGCCAAACCAGTTTCACCCTCTCTAGAGGACAGCTGAAGCCTTGAATAAGAGTGCATGGCAAATGAACTTCTCTCCTTCCCACTCCTCATTCCTTGCCAGAGAACACTTGTGCATAGGTCTCCTGCACACCACCTGCTGTGAGTGTCTCCTTCTCAGAGAATTCACTCTGCAACTGTGACCAAGCGCATGTCACAGCAACAGCACTCCAAAGAAATGCACCTGGCCCAGGAAAAGCCTATTCATTTCAGCGTAAAAGATACTTTCTGTGTTTTCATTTTATAGAAGGCAACTCTAAAACCACATAGGAATAAGTTTTCCCTTGAGATTTTCCCCAGAGTATCTGACTTATTGGTTTGTTGGTTGGACTTGACTGGATGGTGTTATGGGTAAAATACACAGAGAGACACTATTCTCAAAGGTGATTCATCTGAGCAAAGTCACTTGTTTTAGATTTTCTTAAAATTAAATACGTGCATATTTGCATGTATATAGCCTTAAAAATACATCAAAGGAGAAACTGTTAATCATAAAAGTGAGCAATATTTCTTTGGTAAAATTGAACTACATAGTTAAGTATACATCTTTACTATAAATGCAAGCAGAAAAAGAAGACATAAAAATACTTTATAAGCCATCTTGGACTGATGTAAACATCATTAAATCACTAATACAATAATAACCTCCACAATCTCAATGAACTATTGAGACCAAGGGTGGTGAACTGAATGGATGCATCATAAGAAGATGACCCACTTTTCAAGGGATTTAGGAATGGAGCTTCAAATAACGCAGGAGAACCTCACCTTAAGCAAACCTACATCTGAAAATCAGCTACTCTAAAGGACAAATTATACAGTGTCATTTAAAATAATTTATTAGATAATTTTTAAATGCCTATTAAAAATATACCCCAAATTTAAAAGATATTTACATTAATCTTTTTATTGATATATGTTTATACCTCTGTTTAAGTTTATGAAACTTCCTTTTTGCATAGGAGAAAGGAGTATTTTGAATATTATGAATTGTACTACAGTTTTAACTTTTTAGCCTATTCTTGATACGTTCCCTCCACTGACTAGTGGTGTAATCTAAGTTGGTATATTTGCCTATGGACAGCCTCCACTTAGTTCCCATCTGTAAAATGGAAGTCTAAATAGCTATTTCTGTATGGCTTTGAGAAGATTAATTAGGCCTATGTGAGAAAATGAATAGCACAATGCTCAGTAGTTGTTGTCAATAGTTTAAAATGCTTAATAAAATTTTCCACACAGAGATTTTTAAACTGTTTTAAAGTGTATCCAAATAATGGAACAGTCTAAAATATATTCAACTCATATGGGCAGTATACATGCCCATATACATTTTAACACAGTATTTTTAAATGAACTTTTACCTGTAATCACAAATAATGCTATGGTTTACAACAATTAATAATCTTTTCCTCAAAATGGCCTGAAATAAAGAAAACTACTATTAGATTGAGAATATCTGCATGAGTCTACTCTATCAAACACATACTGTCACTTTCACATTTTGGAGGGGTTAGGAGTCTCAGGAAAAGTGATAACAGCCTCACTAAGTAACCAACTATTTTGTAATATAGAAATCTAGCAAGTGTAATAGGCCTTAAATAATCTTTCTAGAAGAAACTCTGTACTGTGTTTAGTAAATAATTTTGACTACTAGGATCATTTGCTTTAAAGCTGAATTTGCTGAAAAGCCCATGGCATAATTTTCAGTGTCCCAGAGCACTGCAATTGGGCAATTAGTGCCTAATGACATAGAAGAAGGGCACAAAGCTATCCTACATAAAATTAAGAGAAAGGTATTGCTGGGGCTGTTAAGACCACAGAGGCATGCATTTTCGGCTGTCAGCACTACAGTGTGTGTGCATGTGTGTGTGTGCGTGTGTGTGCATGGTCACACACACGTGCACATTGTGCTTTTATGCATAAAGATAAAAATATATAAGGCAATTCATCAACATTTAAAGGCAAAGATGTAAAAATAACAGGGAAAAATCTTTGATGTTGAGGGTCATTGAAAAGTCCAGTTGAAGGAATAACAGGTTTATGTTATGTTATGTTTGGTGAGCTTTTATTTATTATTTTTACTCTTTTTTTTTACTTTTCTTAAGTGTTGGCTCACACATAATATTAAGGTTAAGCACATTTCAGATTTCTACGATTTTAAAATTTCTCCATTTCAGAACTTTTTTTCCATAGGTCGGCCAAAACTTCTGTAAGGTTTTTGAAATTTTAGAAAACAGTTTGGTGATTCACAAACCTTATGTAGTAACATTATTAAACAATTAGACCAAGCAGACATTCTAGTGCCATGCACTCTGCTAGGCACTAGAAATGTAGAAATGATAGCATTTGCAAGCAAGAATTCTCTGCAATTCTTGGCAAGAATTTTTTTTAATTATCGCCATAACCTTTTGTACATTTAGTTCATGTGAAGTTAGGTTATTCTTTTGTGAGGTCCTTGTGAAATGATCTTTCATAGACAAATTGTTCTTCTGAAAAATGACATCAAATAGAAGCAGTAATTCACATTGAGAGCCTAGAAAAGAACTACCTTCCTCATGAGGTCAGGCTGATTCTAAAGCATAATTTAGATTGATTCTAACTGAAATCCACTCAAGAGATCTGCCATTAACCATGACTGAAATAAGGCCAGAATGGACTCAAGATGATAGTAAATCATGGTGATAAGTAATACTGCTAAATAGTTACATGAATCAAATGGTCATTCTACTTACCATATAAATGTAAAGTAATGAAATGGACATTTGAAACATACATTTGAGGACTTATGTATCCAAATACAAGTTGGGAGGTCTAAGGTGGAATCCAAACTCTGCCATATGTCAAGTGTATCTCACTCTTTGTAATCCTCAGTTTCTTCACCTAAGAGTGGGACATTCTCACTCAGATCATGAATAAAAAAGCCTTGCATGAATTGAAAAAGTCTATACAAAGACTGGGAAGTAAACTGGCTACTATTAACTGTTATCTTTATAAAAACACATAGGTTTCTTTTAAAATAGTTTAAGGTTGCCAGATACAGAACTCGTTTTAGAAATATACACACCCTCAGTCACACTAAACCAGACTTCAGAAGGTACTGATTGTGTCTAATAAAGAAAAAAACTATGCTAAATACTTTAAAATTAAAAATTATATATCTACACTTATTTTGAGGGGGAAAAGTTAAAACAATATCCCCAATTAGAAGACAAAAAAAAAACCCTCATCCTGTTAAAAACAGAGAATGTATTCTAGAGAACAAACAGTGCTTCTTTCCCTGGGCTTTAACTCTGTTTTTCTCTAGATGAGTGTTAAAGCACTCATCCTCCCACTGGGACCTGCCAAAAAAATAAAAAAAGGAAAGGAAAAAACCTCTATGTCGTGGCGACATCCTCCCCATCGCCTGTGCTCCTTCACCATCCCTCTAGTGCCAACATCCACTTGCCTTGTGATTCTGGGTGTTTTCGTGTCAGGCTCTGCCTAATGGAAGCTTTACTTCTTTTCTCTGAGTGACTGCAAAAAGCAAGTATGAGTAGGTGTATCACAAAGGGAAAACCAACGCAGAGCCCACACCCGGCCGAAAGTTCACAGCACTCTCAAATAAAAGGATGGTACAGCTCTCTGCTGGTGGCAAGAGGTACACACTCAACTCACAGCTGAATTGTCCTTTAGGTGACTGTCTCTGGGGATTGATCACTTAAGCTAGCAGTTCAGTATCTGAAAGCTACAGACTACAGGAAAGGTGGTGGGCCGACGATTTGGCAAAATCATGTATAAAATATAAATATGAGCATTTTGCTGGGAAATGAACCTATTTCTGTCATCAAGCCCTCAAGATGGTATAACGAGAAAAGTAAGAACTATTGCCCCAGGCTAAGTAAGAGTAAGGAGTCTAGAGCTGTCACAATTTCTGTAAGGACTGCAATTTTGTAACCCTTCATCCTTTACGGACGAGTTGACTGTGAGCAAACCTGCTCTTCTCTATGAAAGTATTTTTTTTTAACTTTAGCTTGACTATGTAATTTCAAGTCATGATGAAAAATTAAACATTGAAGCAGATCAATCAGTGTACATAATCTGACTCTAACTCCTAGTATTGCTCAATTGAGTTTTTAATTCATTGGCACAAAAACATGAATGTAGAGGTTCTTTCCACCTTGTTTTGAAGATTAAAAGATTTTTGATGTCCACTGGCATTTTATTGAATTTTTTAACATAAGCTCCTTTCTTCCCCAGCAAGGAATGCCTGACTATAAATGAAAGAGTCCAATTAATAAAGCTGTCTCCAGGTCTTTAGTGTAACATTTTTAAGATACTTATGAACTAAAGTTAAAATAAAATTCTCTGGAACAGTAGCAAGTGAAGCCATTTTGCATTAGGAAAAATATTTCTTTTCCTTTTGAAGGCATTTCTTTCTTTGCTTTTGACAGGAGACTTCATAAAGCCTAAAAATTGTCACAACTCAGATTTGTGAGTTTTAAATAGAAAAATATTTTCAAATTAAATATGTGGGAAAATTGTTCTCTAATGGAATGTTTGTATTCAAGTGGCAATTTTCTCTGGCAATGGTAGCAAGTCCAACCTTGTATAGGATTGGAAAGGTCCTTATCAAGAATTGTGTCTCTCCTTGATTTTCACAATAACAGTGTGTCATGAATGTCATCCCTAACCTTGTTTTACAAAAGAGGAAACAAATTCTACCTATGGGCTCTGGATCCCACAGATTCAGAGAACATGGGTTCTCACTCAAACTCTTATTGCCAGTAGGTTGTTCTCCTCCACATTATCCGTCAACTACTAGAAAGAGAGATAGGGAGAAAGATACAGAAAAGAACAGGAAAAAGAAGAGGAAGAAAAAGAAAGAAGAATGAAAGAAATAAAACAGGAGAGAAGGAGATGAGGAAGTGAATGATGAAGGAAAGGAGGGAGGGAGAAGGAAAGGAGATAGGCAATGTTGTATAGCAAATACTCCAATTTCCTGGAAGGGAGGAGGGAAAGGTCACGGGTGCACACAGTAGGAGGAGTTAGGAGGAGCCCCGCCCAGGCCTGAGCAGGCAGCAGTGGTCACCATCCACAGGTGTGGCTTGCTTAAGGGCACTGTGTGCTCCAAGGCACACAGGTACACAAGGCACACAGGAAGCAGGTACAAAGGTAAGAGAGCATGCACATGCATATGAGAGAGGGACAGAGAGAGACAGAGAGAGAGAGAGAGAGAGAGAGAGAGAGAGAGCGCAGAGATGCTGTGAAGTTGTTCATAAGAAAGTAACCGCTCACTAGTCATGAGGAAGGCCAGTCTCCGGAGGCAGTGTGTAGTTTCCATGAGTGTCACTTGTGCTGGGGTGGGCTTTTCTGCAATGTAACTGCCATTTAAATCACTCGTAGGCTGTAACCCGTCACACATCCTCCTGAAAAATAGCCCTTCAACTATGCTTCTGTAGGTAACTCTTCACCCATAATCCTATAAGTAACCCCAACACACTAATCAGCTCAACAAATTGGACTTTGGTGTAATCATTACTTTGGCTCCTCTGCTGTGCCCTATCTGGGTGAACAGTATAGGTGCTCGTGTCTCCCAGGAAAAGAATTCCCAGGAAAGGGGGGGGGGGGGGGGGGGGGGGGGGGGGGGAGGAAGGGAGGAAGGAAGGAAGGAAGGAAGGAAGGAAGGAAGGAAGGAAGGAAGGAAAGGAGACAATGAGGGAGGAAGGGAGGGAGAGAAGAGAAAGGGAGAGGGAGGGTGGGTCCTTCCTGGATGCCAAGGCTACTTTATATTTTTCTCTTTTAATCTGCAATGCAAATATTTTAATGCAAACATTTTTATAAAAACTAATTAGCATTTGCTTTTTTCTAGTTCTTACATCTCATTAACCCTTGACCCACCATGGGTTTCAATCTCATCACAAAATCAGAACCAGTTCTTACTAAAATACTTTTCTGTAAGGAGTTCATTTTAAGAATATAATCAGGAACACTCCAGTAGAACACATCAACACAATAAAAGAAAACAGGCATTATCATTCTGTTTTTGAAAAAAAGGCTAGAAAACCCCATTTGTGTCATTGTTACTACATCCCCAGTGGCATGATCATATAGCCCCATCATGTGACACTTGGCTTTCATTATCAATTGGCTTGTCAGAGCAGCTAAAATATGAAGAAGAGCAAGCACATCTGCTATAAGGAAATAAAACTGTGATCCATGTCTTTGATTTTAAAATCAGCCTAGGACAATTTCACATGTGAGCCCCATTCACACCTTGACTTCAGTATTTCAAATCTAAACTCACACATTTCACAGACTTTGTAATCTAGCTATACTCCTCATCTTCATAATGGAAACCAATATTCATCCATTTGTCCCACTGGGACAAATCCATCCTTGGATCACACTGGACTTCTCTCCATTTGAATATGGCTTGCTCTCTTGTGCCATCACATAAATTGCTCTCCTGTCCCTTTTACCAAATGGGTAACCCTGATTCATCTTTGAAACTTCAACCCTGATATTGCTTCTTCCATAAAAATTCCATAACCTTGTACCCCAGGGTGGGCAGGATTTGAGCTCCTTTCTACCTCTGCAGAAGAAAAATTCATGGTAGTGGGAATTGTAATTCTTTAATCATAACAAAAATAAAGATTGCTGACCTGTGTTGAATGCTCTTGTCTGTTCTAATGACTTTCCCTCCCAAGGAACACAGTATGCCTGTCCACTTGTGACTTTGAGGTCTGCCAGGAGAGGAGACACATCTAACTTGCTCAGCACTTCATCTTCAACATTCAGTATAGGGCCCACAAAATAGAAGCCACTCAACGAATCTATAGAGACAAATGAGGCAAACGGAAAGTCAGGATTCAAACGACGAGAGCTTATGTGGTACTTAGCAATAAACACGTTTAGCATCAGAGCCATGAGAAACATGGGCCAACTATAGAATAGTTTTAGTTCATAATTAAACTTCTTGCTCCAACATATTTAGAATAGAAAATTATTCTACCTGGTCCTCTGGTGACCAATAAAGAACTGAGACGTGACAATTCCCTTCACATGGAAAAATTTCAAAGTATAATTTTCAACCATAATTTTACTTTTATTTACTACTAAACAAATACAACCAAAGAATGTTAAATTCTGAGTGGTGTTGTGTGTGTGTGTGTGTGTGTGTGTGTGTGTGTGTGTGTGTGTGTGTGTGTTGAGGGTTAATATTGATATTGGTTATTATACGAAACTCACATAAATGCCTGTATTGCAAAAAGTTTTCAGAATTAAAGAGATTGAGTTTAAAATATGTTCTATGAGCTCCCAGCTCTGCATAATATAGAAAGAAAAAGTTGTAAAAATCTTGGAAAGGTATACAAAAGCTAAACAAAAATTATTACCACAGACGTCAAGGCCTTTATGACACTACTCAGTATGAACAGACATCATTTGCAATGTTTCTGAAGCTACTCAATTCTTTTCTCATAAAGGATTCTTGAGATTAACAGAACATAGAATTTATTGGAGGGAGCAGTGTTCTCCAGCAGGTGGTATCACTCCTGTTTACCAACACCTATGGGGTTAGCTACTCAACAATAAGCATCTAACTTTTACTAATTAAGTACAATGCCATACAGAAATTGTGTAAAAAATCATCTAAAAATTGCCATGAACACTGAAATGTGTGGACTATTAAAACTTATTTGGTCTAACATCCTACCCAAGGTGGATGATCCAAAATACCTAAATTTTTGTTCTCCTTTCCCAGTTACAGACTGAATCAACCTTGCCACCTAATCACATCATGCTAAGGAATTAAGAGTGCCAGAGTTACAGTGCAAACCGTCAGAAGCCACACCAGTTACTTCGATGATAATTATAAAGAGAAAAATGTGTGGTGGCATTGTAATGAAGCATGAATTTCTACTCCTGTTTTTTTTCAGTTGGACTACTGTAATGAATGTATGCCAGGAAATTAGCAAGAAACTCAAGCCTTTGTAGGGGACACATTTCAGTTAGGCTACTATTAATGAATATCTAGTTGAAACCATGTAGATCCAGTCAATGACACAAAACAAACGAATTCATGGGCCAAAATTACAAGAAAATAAAATTAGGGATTAAACACTTTTGGTGTTTTCTCTGAGATCTGAAACACAACAAAAAGATCCATTTGAAGCATTCTTACCCAGCACAGTACTGGAAATATCACAGTATCTGCCAGGGCAGTTAGGCAAGAGAAAGCAAAATGATCCTGTCAGAAACAAGGAAATCAAACAATTTCTGTGTGCAGAGGACATATTTTTCCCCTAGTACTGGAGATTGAACTAGGAACTTTCACACTGAGCTACATTTATAACCTTTATCCATGTATCTACCTATCTACCTATCTATCTACCTATCTATTATTTTTTATTTTGAGACATGGTCCTGGTAAATCACCAAGTCCCCTAGCTGGGCTTGAACTAGCAATCTCCTATCCACCTTGAGAATGCTGGAATTAAAGGCTCATGCCACAACAATCAACTCAGGTGACATGATTTTATAGATAGAAAAACCTAAGGACTTGAGTGGAGACATGTTAGAACTGACAAGTTAAGTTGAATAATATGAAATCAACACGCAAAAAAATCAGTATCATTCTATAATATATTACAATAATATATAATTCCTTTTATAATAATGAACTTTCTGGGAAAAATACTAAGGAAGTGCTCCCACTTAAAATATCTAGAAAGGAAACCTTAGATATAATATAATCAGGAATATGAATGATATCTACAAAGAAAATTACACATGCTCATGAAAAAAATTGAACAAGAGACCAAATATGGAAAGATCTCTAAAGTTCATGACTTGGGAAAATTAATATTGGTAAAATGTTCATACTTCCCAAAATAATTCGTAGGTTCTCTGCAATCACTAAAAGCCAATGGCATTCTTCATAAGAACAAGAAAAAAGTGTTAAAATTCATATGCAACCACAAAAGTTCCCAAATATTTAAAGCAACGTGGATTAAGAAGAATAAGCTGGAGGCATCAGACTATCTCAAAACATACTACAAACTTTAGTTACCAAAACAGCTTAGAACTGGCATAAAAAAAAATCACCATTGAAAGAGAATAGAAAACAGAAAGTGTATGCATCCACAGCCAATAAGCTTTTGACAGGACTCCAAAAACATTCACTGGAGGACGGGGCAGCCTTTTCAACAAATGGCGCTGGGAACACTAAAGACTCATGTCCAGAAGAAAGAAGCTAAGCCCCTATTCTCGCCATACATAAAAATCAGCTTGAATAACTGGAAGACCTAAATGTGAACCTACAAGAAGAGATAGCTGGGATGTAGCTCACCAGCTAAAACATTTGCCTAGCATGTGCAAGGCTCTGAGTTTGATTCTCCAGCACTACAGAAGCTAGACATGGTGGTGCACATCTGTAATCCCAGCACTAGGAAGAGTTGTGGCAGGAGGACTGCCACAAGCACGAGGCCAGCCTGTGCTCCATAGTGAGTCGAGGACCAACCTTGACTACAGCGGAAGTTCCTGTTAGAAACAGTTGGGGAGTAGGAGGGGAAGAAGGGTGGATGAGGATGTGTTGGTGCAATTCTGCAATGCCAGCACTCAGGAGGCTGAGCCTCACGGGTCCTTCGACATTTGAGACCATCCTTAGCTATATCGTGAGTTCAAGGCTAGCCTAGACTAGATACCAAACTTTGCTCAAAAATAAATAAAATAAAATAAAATAAAAATTTAAAAATACAAACACTATTTCCATCAAATTAGAAAGCTACTCAATAGAAAAAAATAATTCGCACAATAAAAAGTTAACTTAAGGAATGGGAGAAAATATTTGGAAACTATTCATTAAGCAGAAAATATCCAGAATACATAAGGTTCTCAAAATTAAATATACCCAAGTAATTCAGGGAGCAAATGTTCTGAGTAGCCAATTTTCAAATTTTTCAAAAGAAGATGGGCAGTGGGCAACAAGTGTGACAAAGGCTCAACACCACTATTCATTTGAGAAGTGCAAATTAAAATCACAGTTATCATTTTATACTAGTCAGAATGGGCTGTTATCAAAGAGAAAACAGTGTAAGCCATAATAGAGAGAAAGAGAAAAAGAAATTCTTATATATACACTATTGATGGGAGTGTGAATTAGCCCAAACACAAGACTGTATGGAAGTTTCTCAAAAAACTAAAGCCAGAACAGCCCTATGACCCAACTCTATATCAAGGAGATTTCTGTACCCCCCGTTTGCTGCAGTGCTACTCACAAAAACCAAGGTATGGAATCAATCTAGGAGCCCATCAGCAGATGATCAGACAAAGAAGAGGCGATATAAACACAAAGCAACATGATTCAGCCTTTAAAAAGAAGGAAATTCTGTCACCTATGGCAAAATGAATGGAATGGAAAGATATTACGTTAATTGAAATAAGCCAGGTAGTGAAAAACAAATAAAACATGTTCTTACTCATATGTAGAAGCTAGAAAATAAAAGTTGTTCTGGTAAAAGAAGAGAGTGGTGAAAGAAGAAGAGGAGTATAGAAGTAGGAAGGAATGAGAGAGATTGGGTAACGGATATGGCACTACAGTTTGGTGACTAAGTCCTAGTGTCCTAAGGCACAGGAGGATCGCTGGAGTTTACCACTTATATAGCTTACCAAAAACAAACAAACAAACAAACAAACAAACAAACTAAAAGGAAGGGGTTCAAAGACTCTTAACAAAAAATAATTTTAAGATAATAATTATACTAATTATCCTGATATTATTATGGGTGGGATCATTACATGTTTTATTATGTGTAATGATAAATTACATTAATTACATATGTATAAAATTATCACATCGCGGCCCATAAATGCATGCAATTGCTTTGTGTCAATCAAAAAGAATTGTTTAAATAAAAATGGATCTCTCTAGTCAATGTTTTTCTGCCATGAAACAGACAAAAACTGAGGCCTAAACAGGACATGTGACTTTGCAATGTCACAAAGAAAAACAAAAAAAGGCAGAGCACAGAAAAAGAGCAACAGGAAAAAGAGGGAGCCAACAGAAGAGGAGAAGGTATTCATAAACTTTACATCTGACCAGGGTAAGTGCCAGAAATATGAAAGAAGTTCAAATGACCAATCACAAACCACTCAGATAAAATTGGGCAATAGCTCAAACTGCTCTGCATACACATTTCTCAGAAGACCACAAATGGCCAAAAAGGTAGATGGGAGAAACCCTCAATACTACTGACCAGCGGAGAAACACAAGTCAAAATCACCATGACATTTCATCTCTCCCCAGTAACTACAGCTATTTTCCGAAAGACTAAAGATAACAAACATGGAAACGATGTGGACGACCGAAAATCTTAGCACAATGTTGGCAGGAATGTAAATTAGCACAGACATTATTAAAAACCTTATGGGACAGTCTTTTTAAAATTAAAAATAGAGCTATCATTTAATCTTGCATCTGGGTCTATATCCAAAGGAAAATAAAGTCAATATGTTGAATGAATAACTGCAGCTCATATTTTGCAGCAATCATAATAGCTCAGAAATGGAAACAATGTATTTGTCTACCAACCAATGAATGAATAAAGAAAATGTGGTACATGTACACAATGGAAAAATATCCATCCATTTATTTACAGAAATGGCAAATCTTATTATTTTAAACACCAGAAATGGAAATGAAGCTTACTTCAAATAAGATATGAAAGACAAGTACCACATGATCTCATTGATATGTAAAATATTCAACATTTGACCTTAGCAAAGTTGACGCTAGAATGGAAGTTCTCAGATGCTGGGTGAGTAGGGAGTAGGGGGAGATGGAGAAAGGCTGGTCGATGTGTCCTAAGTCACAGCTAGCTAGGAGCAGAACACTGTGGTGTGCAACTGCACTGGAGACTGACTGCAGGTCGCAATGAGGCTCGATACATCTCCAAGAGCTAGAAAGAAGAATACTGAGTGTCTTCACTATGAAGAAATGAAGAAATGATAGATGTTGGAGGAGGAAGATAGGTTTAATCTGATTTAAACATTGCACAGTGGACATTTATCAGATCATTACATGTTCTCCCATTCATATGTATAATTTTGTTCTTTAGGTATCAATGTTTAAGAAAGAAAAGTCAAAGAGTCAGAACTATTATGTTAACTGGAAGCAACTGCTGACACTATTTCAACTTATAAAACTTTCTAGAAAAGACATGAAAAGAAAAAACCACCTCCTATAGGGATACTCCAGAGTCTATTTTTTTTTCCTACAACATGCTAGAACTGTACCTGAAATCACATTACACTTTTAACAAGGGAGGGGTCTTTCGGTGAAGGGGTAGAGAAAGATCTGGGTGTTGAATCTTAACCACTAAATAAAACCTTCTCTAAAATATTAAAAATTGCCTCTAAATTTTGAGAAACCAGAAGAAATAAATTACAAGACCTTGCCACTTCAAAAATAACAAGATAGCCAGTGGAGCAAAAAAAAAAAAATGCATTGGAGAATGACTGTAATTAAATAACTCTTTCAAATAATGCGCCCATTTGCAAGTCTTTTCTTTTAAAAAAAAAATCTTTAAATTATTTTAAACGTAGTCTGAGCGTCTTGAGCTTCTCTACAAAGGCTCCTGGGCTCCACCTAGTGTCAACTAATTAATGATGATGCTATTAATGTGACAACGTAACTGTACCACTTGCTGCTCTCGTCTTTGCTTAGAACAGTAAGCCACAGCAGCTGGAGAAATTTTAGCTCCTTCACTTCATACATACAAGTTGTGAAGCATTTTTTTTCATTGAAAACTTCAAAACTGATGTCCAGTGTGTATAGAGGAATATGCCTACACATTGACATCCTTTAAAGAAATTCAACCCAAAACATAGTCAATCTTTTATTCCACAGACTTAATGAGTACTCCTTTGTACCAAGTGCTGTGCAGTGGACTAGAGAAAGGAAACAATGGTTAGCATTCTGATGGGGAAGAGGTACAGGTAATAAGGTACAAAGAGTGTAATAAATAATTTTTGCCTGAGTTGACCTTTGAGAGTAACTGTGTCCATGTGATGAGTATAAAAGCAAAGGCATGGTTTTCAGAACAAACCACCTCTTGTAGCTTTAAGAACAGAGCAAGGGGCCTCAAGGAGTTCAGTATGTCAGGTGGACTTGAGACATGAGATGGGTAAGAGCCAGACTCTGGGGCCAGTTTGGCTCCTTCTGCCTCTGCTACTTTGTTTCTCTGTGCCTCCTGTGATAATAGTGTCTCTCAGAGAAGGTGGTTTTGGGGAATGAAAGAAATGTGCTTAAAGATAACCTGGAATAATATGCACACAGTGTTTAATGCTTACATATGAAGGTTTATGGGCTGGAAAGGCAGGCAGTCATGAAACAGTGCACCAATGCTCACTTGCAGAATACCTGGGACCTGAACTCCTCTCCTGCCACACACGCATTCTGCAGTGGAGCTACCCACTGATGCTCACAACTGAAAGTGCATTTATTGCCTTTATTTAAGGAAAAGTGAGAGAGTTGAGGTGCCAAGTGCTTTCAAGACATCATTTTCACCTTACATCCCTCAGATGAGAACTAGGCCAGACCTCTTCCAGCCCTTAGGTGACCAAGAACTCAGGAATTTCTTGTGGCTGAAAGCTTCAGAATGGAGAATTTCATGGTTCCTGAAGCCTCTTCTGCCAGGACAGAGGGAAATTGCCAGTGTGGACATGGAAGGGAGAGAGAAACACCACTGCTCAGAGAAATTATCACTGACTTTCTTTTCTGGTGTTTCTTGTATGTCCTGGTACATTTTTCTATCTAGCAGAAGACTTAGAAGGAAAAGACAGATGAGGAAAAAAAGAAAAAAACACAAAGAGAAAGGGGGAGGGAACAAAGATTAATATTTATTGTGTGCTTGTGTCCTAGGCTTTTTCTATGTTTTAATCATGTTGTATTCGCACATATTCCTATGAGATGATCATATTAATATGCATATCTTACAAATGAAAAAAAATTAAGCTAAGGCTCAAAGTCACACAAACAGCAAGTGGGGAAGGGAGCTCCAATTCCACTACACGTTCATCACCACACTTACTACCTTCCACGACTTATGAAGCCTCACAAATGGCCTCAGAAGGATGGACCAGCCAGGCTTGCCTTCCCCATGAGGCGCCCCATGCTCAAAAATAACCCTTCATGCTCCACTCACATGCTTGTATAAACAGCTATCCTTTCCAAATGCCCAAATTCAGCTAGGTAATAAACACCATCCAGATGCATGTGTATAAACACACATTTAATGATTTAATAAATTGACTTTAAAGATAAAGAAGAGTTAGAATTCCCCTAGCACAGTATATGTCATCACACACACACACACACACACACACCCTCCAATGCCTAATACTGCCAGAAATAAGTGACTTCGAAATGGTTTTTAATTTGAACTATTCCTGAACAAAAGATGTTTATATTTTTATTGAGAATCCCTCATCTCCTTTCTGTAATCTTAACTTCACTAAGCATTTTTTGATCCAACTAAAGCTAAACTTTAAAAGTAGAAAAAGAAAAATTAACTAAATATTGAAAATGATTATGTGAGGACATAATAAGGTTCACAGCAGGTATTATATATTATAATGCAATCAATTCAAAACCTCCTCTTTGTAATATATGAAGTCGTTTTCTTTGGTTAACCAAGCACACATCCAGACAAGTCTGTGTTAGAGTAATACCACACCCACCAGTAGAAATCTCAGATAGAAAACGACCACATGGGTTTGTAAAACTAGTTTCTCATTCCAAGTCTAATTTGACTCATCTAGTGCTTTGTCTACATATTTCCTCTTTTATAACCTTGGTTGAAATAGCATGAATCATTATTTTGATTTAAAATTTTAAAGAAAGAAATCTCATCTGGAGACACCTAACAACTGAGTCACTCATGTTTTCATACCTAGTGTTTCTTAAATAGAAATGCAATCAGTAGATGCCTGATGAGTTGAGTCACGATGTTTTCATAACTCTAGTTTTTTGCAGAGATGAGGAGATCTTAGGGGTTTTCCCTTAGCATTACATAAATATTTTTAAAACACGTACTATACAAGTCATTAGGCTCAACGATTGAGAGATACTGAACTGAATTAATGCATCCTCCAAACTTACTGAGTTAGATGCTACATAAAGAACTGAAGCTCATTAATCGTATTGACTATGTGTTATAGTGGTGGGCAACTGGGTGCTAGTGAAAAACAAGCTGCTTTCCATTGAGAATTATGGTCTGGTCTGGCAAGAAGAAATACGTTAGATTGGAAACTCAGCATATAAAATATGATATAAAAATAAATGAAATATAAGAAATAATAAAATATACTTTCTCAGAGTGATGTGGGTGTGCTAGCAAGATGAAGGAACAGAGGGTGATCATGAGGAAGACTGACTAAGCTAAGACTTAAAAGATGACTAGGAATTAAAGGCTCATTGAGGAAAGTGGGTAGAAATTAAAAATAAGAAAAGGGATGCAGAAACAGCACAGAAATAAGAGTTGAGGTAAATAAAAAATTCTGAAAAATAGACTTTGATAAAACCTATTAACATTTTATCACAAAGGACTACATAAGTTCAAAAACAGGAGAAATTACTTCTGACTAGAAGGATAAAAGAAAGGTTTTCTGGAAATATGATATTCAATGATAGGTGAGAAGAAAAGAATTCCAGTTAGTTTCACTTTTAGGAAAAGTATTCTTCTGCAATCATATCTTAGGACAAAACACCTCCAGGTTTATGAACTCACATTTTTTGACTTTCTAAGAAATAAAAATAATAGCAATAGCAATAATGGAATTTGACACATTCTAATTTATGAGGTTATTAATGTATAATTTTGTACTATCAACAGAATTATAAATAGATAGCAGCCATTTCTGATACCCACAGTACACCTACTGGGTCCACCTCTGATTTCAGCCAAACTCCAGCAGACAGTTCTGTACACCAAGAGGCACAACTCAACCATATGCTGACAGCATCCCACTCAAATCCCATGGGCGCTTCACTTTCTGCCCCTACAACATTCACCGATCCTTCGCTGCGCAGCCTCATGGTGTCCTAAGGTCCCTGAGGTTAACTCTCACTTAAGAGAGTCATATACAGTGTGATTTGAAAACTCAATAAAAGTCAGGGGGTAGGAGGATTCCCTGGAATCCTGCTTTAGGTTTTCAAGGTTTCCGGGAGACCTAAGTCCTTGATGACCGTAACATTGCCCTCCATCACACACCCTCTTGTTGAACTTTCTTCCTCCTTCCCTGTCTCATTCTCTCCATCCTCTCACTCTTGAAATTACCTCTTGAGGTCTTTGTTTCAGGCGCTGCTTTTGAAGAAGCCAAACCAAAACAGAATGATTCATATCTTAAGTATAACCAAGCACATCTGAAAGTCTAGTTTTTAGAAAACTATGACCTGAAAATGTTGGTGATCTATATATACACCTCTCTTCATACTGTGGAGCTAACCAGGCAATTTACAAGTCAAATCAAAAATTGTTAAGTTCAATGAACAGCAATTTCTATTTTAAATTTTAATTTCTAATGTTAAATACTAACAACAAATGGAACCCAAAACCAGTTTCAAAACCATACCATAATAACTTGCAATATGTCCTTCTGGAAATCTCTATTTTCTGGGAGTTTCACAATTGCGAAGATAGTGTACCAAGTTAATATGTCAAAAGAAGAAATTCAAGTCCTCAATAAATTTTACTAATACAGTGAGATTTGAAGAGATCCAAAAAATACTGCATTTTGGAAATACTTTTCTTCCATTTTTATTCATATATATAAATATATATATAATATAAATATATGTGTGTGATACATAATGGTTATGTTAAGCTCGAGCATGTTGCACACCTATGTGTCATGTCAACATTACAATCCCTTCCCCTTCCCCTTTTGTCCCTATAACATTCTTCCTATCCCCCCAACTCCCACTATCACATCCATTTGGTCATACAAAATGCCTGTATGCTAGCAATCCTGAACACCTTCCTTCATCGTTCACTAGGGGAGGCTTTGTCACCCGTAAACAGTAAGGTCTAAGGGAATGTGCACTACACACTGGCGAGACTCTACAGAGCAGACTCAGATATTTTGAATAAACTCTCTGCACACAAACTTGGGCCTTGAAAAACCTTTTCATTATACAATTATATCTGTTGTAATGGGAATTTGTCTCATGGGATTTGAATTACGAAAAATTCGCATAAAAAAGCAAATATCTGAATTGTTCTAAAAAGAAGTAAAGAAACATTTTCTAAATGAGGGAATGATAACCTTATAAAAGACTCTTTCTAAGGAGCCAGTTATTGTTCACTGAAAAATCTCAGTAAAGAACCCTAATATCCATGGCAAAGGGGACCCCCCAGAAGGCTGCTGACACAGCAGAAGGTTTGTCAAAGGAAATGCGGGCCGTGTTAGTGTGCTGAAGTGAGTCATGAGTCATTGTCTACCATGGGAAGAGATGGGCTTCGTCCACTTGATTAGAGAAGGGCCTGTAGGAACCAGGCACCTTGTCAGGAAATAAACAAGTGCAGCAGGCATGTCCCTGTTCTCACAGGGTACACATTAAGAGTGGCGACTCAGGCCACAACCACCACCACATATACACATAGATGGAAATGATGATAGGTGTGGGGGAGGGAAGTGAGAGAGGATACAGGAAGAGACTAGATTTGGATTAGAGTCAGGAAAGAACTATCTGAGGAAGCAACAATTAAGCTGACCCTAAAGAGTGAGTAGAGCGGAGTTTGTCCGAAGAAGGGAGGGAGAATGAGGGCCCAAGAAGGAACCTTATGTGCTAATATCACAAAGCAGAAATAAGCTGTCAATTCAAAGAAGATCTTAAAAAGTGAACCGAGCTTGATGAGCAGGGCCAAGAACAGCTCACTATGAAACCAGGGAGAGAAACAGAGAGTAGCTTGTGTGGCTGCTGAGGGCATGTGAAAGCAAATGCGATCTATGTTTAATTCAGGGAGGATCTTAGAAACCATTATCTAAACTTACGCTGATTTTTTTCAAAAAGTAGATATAAACAGCTTCCCCAGCAACAAGTTGATCGTGTCACCTCTTCTTCCATCCACCACTGTCAGGAACTGTACAACGGACACAGCCAATTTTGAAGCCAGGTATCACAACTACTGTAAATTCTTCCTCCACAGACTTAATTTTGAGTGATTTGCCTTGGTCTTCGTAAGACAGTTTTATTAGAGAAATCCAGGAAAGCCTGGAGGTCTGGATTGCAAAAGAGAATCTAAGCTATGAAATTGGGTGGGGGTGAATCAAAGTGCCATGTGAAGGGCACAGAGTAGGCGGTCAGCGTGACTGTGCAGGAGGAAGTGAGAGAAGTAGGGGGGACTGTGACGACGCTTTAGTAGATACTTTTAGACAGATACTAAGGCACAGAGCACTTTGCCTTGACTTTTGATATCATCTTACCACAATTAAGTACAATCCTCTCTGTTTGGCAGATGAGGAAAAACAGTCAGCCTGTTACTAGGTCACCTACCCCGTTTCAACTAAATTTGAAAACCTTCCTACTTTCCTCTTAGCAAGATGCTACTAAAAAACAACTCAAGTTCAAGTGAAAAAACATTACAAGGCCAAAACTCCCTTTCATGTAAGTGTTTTATCTTTGAGTTTCTCTCAAAGATGTCTGACAATCAATGTGTGTTAATTAACTGATAAGTTAAACAGGCTGTAACCATTCTGCAGTCTTTAAAAGGAGGTCTACCTGATCGGGCTGGAGGAAAGGCCTTGGAAGCAAAAGGCCCCAAGTGAGATTCTCCCGCACATGAAGCTGAGCGTGGTGGAGCCAGCCGCGTGGTAATCCCAGCACGGAGACTGAGGAAGGCGGATTGTCCTAAATCCAAAGCCAGTCTGGGTTACCGGTACACCAGTGAATCCAGGACCAGCCTGGGCTACAGAACAAGACCTCGTTTCCAAAAAAATAAAAGAGGGCCCATTAAAATCCACTTATGAAACAATGAGACTAAGAGAACTTCAAAAAAAAAAAAAAAAAAAAAAAAAAAAAAAAAAAAAAAAAAAAAAAAAAAAAAAAAAAAAAAAAAAAAAAAAAAAAAAAAAAAAAAAAAAACCACACACACAGAGTGAAAGGCAGCAAGAAGAGGAAGAGAATCTGACCAGAGCCTGGTTATTCCGCGGGTAACAGCAGTTTTGTCTTCAGGCATACGACAGGTGCTAGCTGCTGGCTCGAAGACGGTGAGCAAAAAAACCCAGATCTTTGTTAGGTTCCCCCTACATCCGTGAGGGTTCCTTCAGTTTGCCTTTGGAGAACATAGCCAATAACCGCCACTAGGTGTCCTCCAAGTAAAAATAATCCTTGGAGGAAGAGCGCTTCAGCGCTTTTAGGAACAGAATTAATTCATTGGTCCAAGTTCTGCCTGTCTCTGCTCTGCAAGCGGAAGACTGGGAACTTGTGGTTAAAGAGAAACATCCTTCCTGTGTGAATAAAATGCAGTCCTGTAAGGAGAACGCGTCGGCGACTGCTGGTTTTCGTTTTACATCTGGCCTGGTGGCGCTCGACTTCGGGAAGTCCGGCCCCGGAGATTTGGAATGGGTGTGACAGAAACAGTCTTCACCAAAACTCACCGGTCCCTCGGGGACTTCTGCATTGGCTGAAGCTGCTGCACAACTTTAAACCTGCAGAAACTACACCGGCAATTACTATCGTCTCAACATTTGAAATACTAAATTAAGTGAATCGCCGCGATATCTTTTTGCCCCTGCAAAGCACTTGCAGTAGCCTTTCTTTCTTGAGTCATGGCATCTGCAAATGGAAAAGAACGAGTAGGCAAAGAACTTCCGCAGTTAGTCCTAAGACTCCCCGTTCCACCGCGGGCCCCGCAGGCTGAGTCCTCCTCCTCCTCCTCCTCCTGTCTTTCCTCTTCCCTACTATCATATAAATCTGCCATGTTGACACACATGCATACACACACGGAGACGCCCTGACCCTTTACATATGCGACTGAAATAATAAACACTTCATTGCCTTGGCAAGTCATGAAGGGGGTGGGGGATAAAACAGGAGAAAGAGGAAAAATCAGAAAACAGGTGAGCTATCTGTGTAGTCTGTGAAGTGGGAGGGGGACAGGGCAGCGGAAGGCTGCTTCTCTCCACGCTCTCTGCCTCAGACACCGGTCTCCTATATCACAGTGCAGGAATTTCTAATCTTACCACAGCCGGATGACTCATCCCCACTGGCTGACTCTTTAGGCTCCTACAAAACACCTGCAAAGATAAACCCTCGCTGAGAAAACAACACCCACTCCAGGGTAGACTTTCAAGGTAGGCAGGGGAATTTTAAGCTTTTAGGTTCATTTTATTTCCCCAAGGACTCAAAAGCTTTTATCTTAATTTCAGACATAGTTGTGTCTAACAGGCAGATACCATTTTCCAAATGAAGAAAAAAATTGGCATGGACAGAGGCTCGATTCTGCCTGGGGACAAAGTCTGAAATGAGTCAAATATGTCTGCATTTGGGGCCACAGAGTACTGAGGTACCTGTGGGAACTTTATGGAAGCAAGGAACTGTCTTTTTCAAAAGCACATACAGGAGCCCTGAATTTAGGAACACTGGACACAGAATTATACCATACACACAAACAAGTAAGTAGCTATCTGACTCTTCTTTCCAAGATAATAGTTAACATTAATAAAGTAAAATATTTTGGTCCTTTAGAGGGACTCTATAAGCTCTATTAGTTCATTTAATAACCTCAACCCTATAGCAATATTGTATAATATTGAATAGCAGGGAAACTAATGTATACAAGGGGTTTGAAACATTCTTTAAAGTAAATAGCAATTTCTTCAGACATAGTTTGAGTTAGGCCCTGAGCATGCCTGAGAATGTGACAGACCTCGTAATTAGTGGGGGAAATTGACTCTGAGATGAAAAATTAAATCTTTTCATAATTTTTGAGTCATCAGAAACTAAAATACTCAATATTTTTTAGTATCCAGAGAATAGATACACACTTTCCAACCAGCCTCTATTTTTAATTTCTTTTTTTCTCTTCTAGAAAATTATCCATATTCCATTTCTATAGATTTCATCTGCCAAGGAAGTGTGTCTTCCCAGAGCGTTTGCTGGCACACAGGTGGAAAGTGGAGGTCCAGTGTGTGAACTAAAGACAATCGAGTCCAGAGCCTAAATTCCTCTGCACCGCGCTGGACGGCTGACCAGCGTCAGTGCTCTCAGGCTGCTGCCCTGGAGGCCGTGCTTTAAAGATGGAGAGATGAAACTTGTGGAAGTCTGAGTGGAAAGAAGACTGTGAAATGCCTACAGGAAGAAGGAAGGAGCTTGACGCCAATCTACAAGTAGAGGTAGCTTGCTGCAGCACTATTTTGTATATTCAAGTCACTCTCCTGAAGTTTTCACTTCAATGTTACGCAAGAGTAGTCCAAGGACCTCTGTCAACCACAAGTGATTTGTTAACAGTCAGCAATGAGATGGTATAAAAAGAAAAAATTAAGCATGTGTAAGAATTTTCTGTGATACTATCATATCACCCAAGCAAAAGATTTTTTAAGTCCAAAACTTGAGAGAAAAACCACCGGTTTTTACTGAGAATTTAGAAAGCACTGGTGTACTCCATTTGGGTTTTGATCAGTGTCCGTAGATCTTTGACGGTTTTTAGGAGGCTTAAGAGTTATTCCAAAAGAGCTCCAGTTTCATGACTTTCTTTTCTGGCTGGAACCTATTTCCCCTAGGAGAGAATTCAGTTTCATTCATGGCTCCACCCTTCTGCTGGTTTAGAAAAAAGCTATCAAGTCTGTAAATGCTTATTTTTATCCTACTTCCTAGAATCATATCTGAGGCTCAGTGACTATTTGCTTAATGACAGAAAAACATTCATCCACATCAATGGAAATGTCTAAACTCTTGGCAAGGCATTTCCTGAAGCCACTCTGGAAGTTGACAGGCCACCAGATCCTGGCAGCGATCGGGTCTCTGTACCTAGTCTTCTTCCTGACTGGCCTGCCACCTCTGGCTGTTCTTGTCTACCCCAGACCTCTACCTCTCTGAGGCAAGAGGAGGGAAAATTATTTATATTTCTTTTTCCAGATGAACTGTAGAGTCATTTGAGCATATTTTCTGAAAAAGTTCCACTGAAATTTTAATTGACATTATCTTAAATACATACATCAATTTGAAAATAAACATCTTTTTTACTCATGGACATAACATGACACCTTTTTGTCTTCTTTTTAACTCACAATAACATTTGTAGTTTCTTATAAGACTTTTATTTATTGTTAAACTGATTTTCTCAGGTTGTTCCTGAACTCACTGTGTACCCCAGGCTAGCCCTGGACTCACAGCAACCCTCCTGCCTCAGCCTCCTGAGTGCTGGGATTACAGGCATGTGCCACCATGCCCAGCTTTATGTGATGCTGGGAAATTAAACTCAGGGCCGCCTTGTGCTTGAAAGGCAAGCACTTTAACTGCTGTGCCATTCCTCTCGCCCTTGTTAAACTAATTTCTAAGATGTTTATTTTTATAGCAGCTATTGTGCATGGGGATTCTTTTCATGCAATTTTAATTTCTTACTGTTTAGCAGAAAAATCAAATTCATTAATTTTTTTCTATTCACTTTAACTAAACTCTTACTAATTCTAAGAATTTTTATGAGATTATCTTAGGCACAATATCACATTATCAATAATCTAATCATTTTATCTCCTGTTTCCATCCTCTACTTGTACTCTGCTTTTAGTTCAGTTTCTTATAGCATTCAGCAAATGAATCTTCCTAAATAAACTTGTTAGGGAAAATATTTAGGATGCAACAGAATATTTAAAGAACAAAATCATGAAAGTGCCATATCTCAAACTGAGATGCTGTCCACTCAGCACTTAGCGGCCATTCATTGTTCTTGATGTATATATAATGGAGGGAGAAAAACAATAAATTACATCAATATCTACTGAACTTTTTTCTCTGTTTCTCTGTAAATTAAAACCAAAATAAGGAAGAGAAATGAAATAATAAATTTCAACAAAATGGAGAAAGAAGAAAGAGAGTTCATAAAAATAAATTTTGATTCATTAATACCAATAGTTCAAGAAGCAACAGTTCCTTCCCTAGGGTCTTGCTAGGTGTCTCTGGTCTCCCTACTGATGCCCGATGATCATTAAGCAAAAGCCACTGACATCGAGACATCTTCTTTCAGTCAACAGGCTACTTTCTACAGTTGTTGCAGACTGTAGACTTTGAAAATAAAACCAATTGGTGTGACTAACACTCACTTTTAAGTTCAGGTTTTTAAGTTTTTTGAACAAATGCAATGCTATATTTGAAACAAAATATAAAAATATGATTGGCCTTATCTGCTTATTTTTTAAAAGATAGGAAGGTATGTTTCTAAAGCACAAGTTGCTCGCTGTTCTTAGTAAGTCAGAGGTACAAAAGAAAGAGCCTGGCCAGTGTTTCCTCAGTACTCTGGGAGAGGTCAGCTCAAGAACAGCCTCTTCTCTTAGTAGCAGTAGGTGGGCCATCCTATCTTCTTAGAGACAGAGTCTATAAGTCACACTGCCCTCTCTTCCCTGCTGTGTGCATACACCTAACCCTGACTAAGCTGTGGTCAACTGTAACTTATAACTTGGATCAAGCCTTTGCTTGGTGAAGAAAAAGGTTCCCCTAAAATTTTTCAACTCCTAAGCTTCCCATCAAGAGGGAGGAAGAAAGAACTAAATTTATTCCCCTAGGAAGTCCTGGAATCACAAGCCATTATATTAAACAAAGTGCTTCTAAGTTGATAGGCCCCTAAGATCTTGTCAAAATAAAATAGCAATCCTTTCTAGAACCTGAGGCATCCTCATTCAAATTCCCAGAGTACTTCCACATAATTGTTATCAGCCAAATGACAAGAGTTAGAAGTTACCAAAAATGAGCAAACAGAAATGAGAAAAATAAACAGAACTTCCAAAAATCAAAAACATAATTACTAATATTAAAAACTAATTAGATGATTTAAACAGTTGATTAAAATAAACTGAAGAAGCATAGTAAGCTAGGAACTAGATCTGTTTACACTGTTCTTAATATTACAGATAGACAAAGAATTAGAAATTATAGGTTAAGAGATATAAAATGAAATTGTCTTAGTTATCTTTTGCTTAAAAGTTACCACATATTTTAACTGCTTCAAATACAAGTATAGCTGGTTTTCATGGTTTAAGAGTATCAGAAGTCTGGAAGAGCTGACCTGAGCTATTTAGTACCACGTGTCACATGAAGTGCTCTGGGTGGCTAGAACTTGTCAAAAATTCTAAACTTTTGATGTGTGCATTTATGGCTATGAATTTCCCTATAAGTACAGCTTTCATTGTGTCCCATACAGACTGATACGATGTACTTTTGTCATCGTTTAACTCTAATGAAGTTTTTTATTTTTTCTCTGATTTCTTCTGTGATCCATTGTTTGGTCAGTAGTAAGTTGTTTAGCCTCCACGTATTTGTGTATTTTCTTCTGTTTCTTTTGCTATTAAGTTCCAGTCTTATTCCACTATGTTCTGAAAGTATACAAGGAATTACTTCAATTCCTTTGTATTTATTTAATCATGATGCATGGCCTATAATATGGTCTATTTTTTAAAATGTTCCATGTGTTGCTGAAAAGAACATGTATTTTGTTGATGTTGGGTGAAAAACTCTGCGAACATCTGTTAGGTCCAAGTTTTTTATTGTGTCATTGAGCTGTTGTATACCTTTGTGGATTTTCTGTCTGGTTGATCTATCTGTGACAGTAGAGTATGAAAATCCCCTGCTATAATTGCATCGGGGCCTATATGTCCTTTCAGATTTAATAATTTTTGGTTTACATAATTGGGGGCTCCAGAGTTTGGAGCATATATATTGATGATTGTGAATTCTTCTTGTTCTATTGTTCCCTTAACCAGTATATAGTGACCATCTTTATCTCTTCTAGTCTGTTTTGTTTTGAAATCTGATGAGTCTGAGACTAATATAGCTACTCATGTTTTTTTCCTGGGTCTTGTTTCATGAAATGCTGAATCCAATTGATAAATGGATAAAAGAAATGAATAGGCAGTTCCCAGATGAAGAAGCTCAAATGGCCAATAAATACATGAAAAGATGTTTAATGTGCTTAGCCATTAGAGAAATGCAAATCAAAGTACCACTAAGATACCATCTAACTCCAGAGATAATGGTGTATATCAGGAACACAACAGTCAGCGCTGGCAAGGAAAATAAAACCCTCCTGCAATGCTGGTGGGAATGTAAACTGGTACAACCACTATAGAAAACAGTGTGGAAGTCTCTCAAAAGACCGGAAATAAATATCCCTTCCTATCTAGTGATACCTCTTCTAGGAATTTTCCCAAAAGAGTTAAAAATAAAATATAACAGAGATACATGTATACCTATGTTCACAGCAGCACAACTAACAATAGCTAAAATGTGGAAGACACCAAAACACCCATCAACAGACCAATCGATACACAAACTATGGTACTTATACACAATCAAATTTATCTATAAAGTCAGATAAGTTGTAGGCTTTCATAGGTAATTGGATGCAACGTGAGACCATCGTGCTCAATGAAGTGAGTCAGCAACACAAGGTGAAATATCAAATGGTTTCTCTGATATGAAAAACCCAGATCACAACTATTTCATAGAACTTAATGTGGGGAATAATGGGAACTGGAGGAAGAGAAGGGAGTGACAGGCTCGAAAAGGAAGAGGGGAAGAATTTGTAATTTTTCCACAATATGTATATGCACAAAATACTGAAGTTAATGTAAATTTTATGTATTGCACTTACACCTATCAATGAAACTGGGGAAAATTCTAAACTTGTGTATATCTATTAATATACCATTACAATACATAAGATAAAAAAATAACAAAGCTGAAAGAAAAAGTTTGCAAAAATCCATCATGAATAAGGGGACTTTTAATAAAACTTCTACATTATAAATAGATAAAGCAAGCCAAAGTAATGATAGAATAAATTAAATTTTAAGGGTACAATTTATCATTTATCTACTGGGCACAAATCAAAACCCACAACTGGAATAGAGACTACACATTTTGTGAGGTATACATGGAACTTTCATGAAAACTGACCATATATCACTATCAGTCTTTAAATAAAACTCAATAAGTTTCACTAAACACCATTCAGACTATATTTATGACCCATATGTAATCATTGGTGCGAGTAAAAATGCTTGTTACAAGAAAATGAACTGGGAAAAAATCTTCAGTGAAGTAGGAGAAGTGCTATTATTTCAGCAAATGAATCATACATTACAGTGTTAAATAAAATATAAATGTCATATTTACATACCCGCAGTGATAATGGTTGTCTTCCTTAGGATATCATGATCATGAAATGAAGACACATCACCTGACACCACCAATTTATCACTATCCCATGTCTAACGCATCTTCCAGACCCACGCAATTCTTTTGTAACACATCACAATCATCTCCTCATATAGTTTTTCTTTTCTCACGCTGATCCCTGAAGAAATTGACCTAAAAACACAAATAATATTCATAATCATTTATAAGAATGGTTTGGTATGAATGCCTAAATAAGTTATAACAAAAATAATATGTAATACTAGAGAACTGTCAGGTTTTATCACAATACTATGTTCCCCTGTAAACATGTGCTTCACGGTTTCTCCTAGGGAACATTGGCTTAAGTCGCCTGTCTCCATGGTCTGAGAAATGGAACACCCAGAACCCAGCAATGAGCATGTTTTCTAACTGAGGATCTCCAAATTCCTAGCCCTGGATTATCATCCCTTCAAACTCTTATCCGTAGATTTATTATTCACTGTGAGGCACGGCAGGCAACATGCAGTCAGTGTCACCCTCCAGCTTAAGTTCAGAGCTGAGCCACACTCTATGCTCCCATATATAAGTGGGAAGTATCTCTGTGAATATGCAATCAGGGCTCCTCATTGTTTATGAGCCCATTTGCATAAAAGAAATTTTCTGTGAAGCAAATTTGCAAGATTGTGAGATTTTCAACTCTCAATGTGTGTGAGGTTATTTTAGATTGGAGAAAGAAATTCCATTTTAAAATTGTCACATTCTCTTCAATTTTTAATATTGTATTACTTTCATTTAACACATAAAAACTGTACATATTATGAGGCACCATGGGATGTTTTGATCCATGTACACACCATGCAATATTGAAATTCAGGTAAAAATATCTATTTCCTTAATACCATTTCTTTATTGTGAAAATACTCAAAATCCTTTTGTCTAATTTATTTGAAATACACAGTGATGATAATGCTCATTATATAGTCACCCTGCTCTGTGACATAATACCAACCACAGCATCCTTTTCTTTACTAATTGTGACTTAATACCACCTGATTAACCTTGTCTCAGCCTTTCTCCCCACTGCTCTCCCAGCCTCTAGAATTCTCAACTTCTATGAAATCAACTTTTTTAGATTTCATACATGAAAGGAACTACAACGTATTTGTCTTTCTGTGTCTGCTTTACTTCACTGAACATAATGAACTCTGGTCCTATTTATGCTGTCCCAAAAGACAAGATTTCATAGTTTTTAATGGCTGAAAGGTATGCCATTGTATGTATGTAGCACAGTTTTATTTTCGATTCATCCACAGATGAACACGTAAGATGAATTTACTTCTTGTATCACTAATATATCTTTTGATCAGGAGTTTCTAAAGTCTATTTTCAGGCAAAAAAAATCTAAATTTAGAGCGTTGAGGTTTTTTTTTTAACTGTCATCAAGTGACTATTTCTAAAAGTCCTCAAGATGTAAAAATTCTTGGGTTTCCAATTCTGTTTCTATGACAGGCACACTGTGAGAATTGCACAATATCAGAGGATTTGAGTTCAGCCACTCAATTGGAATCTGAGAAACTGAGGAGAAATATCCTTTTTTGTACCAAGTAATACAATTTTAATTTTTAAGGGAAAGAGAAGATATCACTTACACAACAGGAATAGAGATTTATCTTTCATAGTTTAAAGTATTCCAATAAGTCATAAATCAACTGGTTAGTTCTCTATTTAATGATTTACTGAGTTATCAAATGCATCTCCTCGTCAGCTTTTTATGAGCCTTATCATCTGAAGCCAGCCACCAGAATTGGAGCCTAATTAATTATTAGCTACATGCCTCGATGTGCAACAGCTGGCTAACAAATAATAAGGGATTCTTTCCTCCTCGTCATTCAGCTGGGCGACCAGTCGTCTACCAAGCAGCCTTTAATGGTTGGGAAATCATACTGTTAATGAGCTCAATGCACACAGCAACTGGAAAGCCTATTAGAGTGTCTTTGGAGAAGCTCAATAACCTGACTTGGCAGCTTTTATGAATTATATTTAGATGTCTCAATGACCTACTTCTTGTCTTCTTGTCTTGTCTGTAGAGAGCAGATATTAATATCTCAATTTTTATTTATTACTTTATAATCTGGTCTTCTGCAAGGGTGATATCAGATTTCACTCATCGGAACTTAGTTCCCAGTAATTTTTAAACTCCAAACAATATTAACAATCTATGTGAAATGTTCATCTTTTTACAGAAAATTCATTTCTCTGATAAACTTACTTTAAAACATATGTAAAAGCATATAGATATTTCATATTCTTTTTACAGAGTAAAATTTCCCATATACTACAGAAGTGACCTTTCTAGCCCAAAAGAGGTGTTGTGCTAGACAACACAGTAATAATAGATAACTTAGATACACATAGATGACAGAGAGAAAGAGAGAGAGAGAGAGAGAGAGAGAGAGAGAGAGAGAGAGAGAGAGAGAGAGAGAGAGGAAACATTGTGATCATGAAGCATGACAATTCCATAGCTCATAAGTCCTAGGACCAATTTCTCAAGTTACCAGGTATTGAAATTGATGCATTTCATTTTCTCAGAATCGATCACTCTTAGAAACTAACTCAGTATAACAAACTTATACAAGAATATTTTGAAAAATCTGTGTTCATAGTCCTTTTAAAATGTCACCAACAGAACTGTCTTGGGCCACAAGTTAAGACAGTCAACTTTCTTCTCATGGAAAAACGTCCCAAGGAGTAAGTTTGGTTCATGGAGAGAGACTTCAAATCAAAAGACCAGAGGTCCACTATCAATATTATACTAATCACAGGGGGGAAAAGGGAGAATCTAAAGAAGGTGACCGGACAAGTAAGGCAGAAGTATGCCAGTGACACTATGGTCAAGGTCTCACTACATTCAGGATGCAGTGCAGAGATCTAAAGTGCAAAAGACCAATACTACTGGTACATTCACAGGTCAGTCAGAGAGAAAATAACTCACAGTAGGTGGGTGCATGCCCTGGTTATTAACCGGCTGCACACGTGTTCGTGATTCTTCACTTCTCTGGTCTGTGGTAGAATTGTACTTCCCCATCTCATTGATAGCAGACATAAACTTGTTGCTGTATCAAAAAAGAAAGAAAAGAAACAAAAGGAGGAGGATGAGGAGATCAAGGAAGAGGAGGAGAAGGAGAAGAAGAGGAGGCAGAGAAAGAAGAAATGAAGAAGTATATGGCATTTAGGTAGTACTTTAAGAGGCAGTGCAATTTGCCGCATCCTTTGTTACAGTTCCATGAAAAGCATTTTAAGATATCTACATGAAGCAAAGCCCCACGTCAGTTTTTGTGACTCATAGATGTGAGAAAGAGATGAATTGTCATGAGATTAAGCCACTAGGGTACTTAAAGTATTTCTTATTGAACATGACCAAGTATATGCTTTCTGTTGTGGAGTATGACCCAGAATTTAAGGTTACTTATTTTAAATTAAGATGTCCCTTCATAAAATCAGGATACATTGACTAATTAATACACAGGAGTTAACTTAGTGTTTATATAATCAGAACAAATAGAAAAGCAAAGGAAATAGACTGTGTTAAAGAGATTTAGAAACGCATATTATTGTGTTATAGTACAGCATACCCCTGTAGTGATTGCTTTAGACCTGCCTGCCAATCATCATAGCTCATTCATTCATTAACTCAACAGATATTCATAAAGTGCTACACACTGGATACCATGCTGGACCCTTATGACATACTCATGAAAGAGTGGGACAGACCTAGTTCCTAAAATGTCCTGTTATCTTAGTATCTTTAGTCCCATTCACCTAGATTGCATGGTTATCATGTACTTTCTTTCCACAAACATTTATTCACCTATAATTGCTTAGACTGCCACTAATTGTCTTAATCATGTGTGTGTTCTAAACATATCACCTACATCAGTGCTTCCCAAACTATGGTGCTTTATTTTCCTAATACTTAAGGTACTGGCAAAATACCTCACATAATTCCATATCAAAACAATGTCAATAATCTATAAAAGCTCCTAAATGATTAGTTGCAATTTTGTACCTACCTCCTTCTATATAACCTCACGAGAGTTCATAAACCACCACTGGTCTATGGACCACACTTTAATGGTGCTTTTTCTGGGTAAGTCAGTAGTTTGAAGTAGTTTCGTTTTCTGTTTTTGTTCATGAAAACACCTACCTCTTAATCATTATGTGGTGGGTAAACTCTTCAGGGAAGACTATCATTGCCTATTCAGCTCACCACATTTATTGCTACTTAGTCAATATCTTATATCAACTAGTATCTCATATTAATGTCTACTCCATGTAAATGGAAAATTAATTTCACTTGCCAGAAATAAAATGTACCTTAAAAACACAAGTGCTGTTAAAATAGTTACTCAAATCCAAAGATACATTATTACTGTTAAAATTTCACCAACACCAAACTGTAACTTTCTACTGGGCATAATCAGAAAATTGAAAGGAGCCTTTCTCATTACATATTTCAGTGCTATTTAATTTTTTCTCATGCTCTCTTGAAACTGTAAAGAGTCTTAATTCTCACACTGGTTTACTTTTTACTGCTATCTTGATTCAATCATAATCCACAATTACGATACTGGTGACACTCCTAATGGATCTCAAAGGTGTGGCTCGCTTCTGTATTTTCATCTGTCAACAATTCTGAGCAATTCAGGGCCTTGTTTTTACATTAAGGAGCAGAGATTCCAAAGCATAAATGGCCATTTGTTTATTTCCTGTGAATTACTTCAACCAACCACCACATCAGAGCTTCTGTATGCACCCGCTCCAGCTGGGAATATGCATGGGTTGAACAGTTACATTTGTATCATACTAACAGAGATGTGAACACAAGCAGCATCCTTATAAAAATGAAAATACCCTTCAACAGACCTTTTTTTACCTAATGTTGAACTTTTATCAAGGGATTTTTTTTCCCAACTAGCTGTTTCAAATAAATGCTAACTATACAGTGTCTCTCCTCTCTCCCTTCAGGATATACAAACCAAAGAATTCCGATGACTCACCCCAAAATAGCTTATGAATATGCCAGGGCGGAAGGGCATGCTGTTTGGTTCTTTAAAACTTCCTGCCAAAGTGAAGAAATTGAAAAACTGAACATACACAGATATTTGGGGACTAATTGTGAGTAATAATGAGAATTTAATCCACTGCTGTCCTCAGGGTGAGCAACGGCTTGCCTAACATGTCCTGTTACATCCTGTTTGCTACACATGTGACTCCTTAAAAAAATAATACTAATAGCACAATGTTTCATTGTTAAGATTGCTATTATTTGTGTCCATTCCTAGACTAGACCATTTTGGGGAACCATTCTAGAGGAAAGGCCATGAGATACTTTGTTATCTTGACTTTAAAAATAAAAAGTCTGGATTTAATGTAGACAACCAAGGTAGTAAAGTTAATTGATTAAAATCTTGGATTTCAGCATTAGTCTTTAAGTTTACTATGCCACCTTCAGCTGTTACTTGACCTCTATAAAACCAAATTTTATACATTCAAAGTCAAGATTATAATATTATCTGTGTCTAGGGATATCATGAGGACTAAGTGAAGGATTTATAAATTGCAAAAAAAAAAAAAAAGAAAAAAGAAGAGGTACTGTTTAGAAAACAAATTATCTTGGGCATTCTCTTTTTCACAAATAACATATTTCATGACCAAAGCCATTAAGTGACCTAAGGTCACACATCTCATCAGCGTGGGGTTAAAGGTGTTAAAGCAGCCAGTTATCAGGTTGTGGTTAAAAACAAAGACCCTGCAGCCATTCAGCCCAAACTCAAATTTTAGTGTTCCAACTTGTTAACTATATAGCCCTAAGCAAGTCACTTAACTTTGCTGGGACTCAATTTTTGTATCCACTAAGACAAGATAATAGCCAGTCACTTTGGCACACTCTTCCTGGGTTAGATAACCAGGAAGTTGAGACAGGAAGGTTGTAAGTTTGAGTAACTTGATGAGAACCTGTCTCAAAATAAAATTATAAAAAAGAAGGCCTGGAACTCAACTCAGCACTCCCTGAAAAAAAAAAATCAGATGATGTTATTTTTTTCACAGAATCATTATAGCAGCTTTAAGAAAGCATTACATGTAATAGCGTCTGGCACATAATAGCTAATCAATAAATATTACTGTAATACAATAAAAATAGAAGTAAATCTTGAAGTAAATTTCAACAATGTCAGATTTTTCAAATCTATCTCCACAAAAGCAAGGTTTCATAGGGCTTTTCCTTTAGAATTCTTAAAGTGTATTTCATGTAGTTTATACAGTGATTAAAATATTTGCATATATTTTCAGATTAAAATACATGCCTGTCTCAAACACATTTACATGTCACATTTCCCTTTTCTTACAGAGAAGGGATACAAGCAATCGACTTAAAATACTTCAAACAACAACTCCTTGCTGAAAAACGTTCGCAAAAAGAATACTGGCATCCAAAGCCTTAGCTGAACACTGATAGGTGCGTATTTGTACATTCACAGGGTTATCTTTACATCAATCAGTTTTCTTAGGATAAATTTTCATCAGTGACCTAATAAGTGAATTGCTACAATAGAAACAAAGTTGAAATTATATCACATTGCTACATTAAATAAATTTAAATCTGTATCACATAAATATACTTAAAGGAACAAATATGAAGACAAATTTAGTTATTTCAGAATTTTCAAACTCTCATAACTTATTTACTCATATTTCACTGATTACTAACATTCTGCCAGATTTGGTTTATAATTTCATCTGTCTATCCATCCATATAATCGTGCATTTGTATTCTTAAGAGATCTCATGTCAAATCCCCATGTTGCATTATTAATTAGTAATTCTTCTATTTTGCACACTACTATACTATTACTAATAATAGTGTAGGGAGATTTCACAGATTTTATAGAAGAACTGGTACTGTTTTATAAGTATATCAGATGATTTAATTACTAATCTATTTTTATTATATTTTCTCTTTAGATTTCCTCCAAGCTGTCTAACTTTTTTTTATTCTTTCCCAAATTTACTAGTCTTTGGAACTACATGCTTGTACCTATTTTCTAATGTGAACTGGTGGGTGAGGCCAGGTTTAAGAATAGCAACAAAGATATAGCAAAATATAGAAAAAAAACCTTTTGGTAAATATCTCAATAAAGGGATTGGTTGGATTCAGAGAAGAGGCATCCAGATTTAACTACTGCGACCCATTCGAGGAATAGGAAGCTGAGTTAGAATGGTGACTTAAGTGAAATGATTTAGGTGTGGAAGATTAATATGTTAAGTACCGTATAGTCTCTCTGACTTGGGAAACCCAGTACACAGACATTCTACAGAACCACATGAAGTGATAGCCAGAGTTGGAGGAAGGGATAGGGAAGGGGTGGGAGGGTCAAAAATGGGAAGGGATTGTAAAGTTGATATGATACATATGTGCACAAAATACCCAAATTCATTGTAAACACTATGTATATTAATAAAAATAGTGGGGAAAAAAAGAATACTGGCATGCAACTGTCCTTGACATTCACAAAGAAAATGCGACTGAAAGGGCACCAGCCTCAACACCCTTTTCTAGTTTCAGCTCTGCCTCTAGAGCAGCTGTAGTGAACTTATCCCACCTGTGAATCCCCATCTGCAAAAAGAGGTCACTAAAACATGCCTGCCTTAATTATAAATGCTATATGGGAACCGTATGTGACATATTTCATTAAATGTAAGACACTCTCTTCATGTTAAAGACTATAATAGTACTTTGGCTGGTACATTCAAAACTATTCTGAAAGAATAATCACAAAAATGCTTTTCTTCCTTTGACTACTACACACTCAAGTAATGTAGACACTCATGTTAAGAAATAGTGAAGTAAAGCAGGAGGAACTTTCAAGTCCCAGTACAGAGTCTCACATACAGTAGGTGCTTCTTATAGTTGTTAAAAGAATAAACGAGACACAAATTAAATACTTTAAACTTACTATATTTGATCTCCAGTTGGCACCACTTTGTCCTTACTCCTATCCAAGTATGACCTAATTTGAAGTCACTGATCCAGGCCACCCACTGACAGCCTCCCAGGGTTATAGACCTCTAACTGCCCGATATCTTCATTAAAAGTCTTAAATAGTGACAATGACATTAGGAGAGTCTCCAAGTTTGCGATCTTTCTTCTAGCAATAACTGAAACTTAGCCTGTGCGTTGTTTAAAAAATCTACAAGTGACTGAAATTCCCAACGGAAACTAACTGGCCAAAGGACTTTAAAAACGACATGTCCTGCCTTCCATAGGCATCACTTGCAATACGAGCAAGGTTAAGTGTCCACAGTGTCTTTGTGCTCCATAAACAACCTACAACACTATAAGAAACAAAGGGAAAGTTCTATGACTTGGGGGAGAAAGTTCAAGGATAAGTCATGTCCCCTCACAACCTCTCAAACTTTCCAAGGGAGTTACTTCTGAACAGAACAATTGAAATGACTCCCACTTGATCATATCACTGCCAAGCTCAGCTGGCGGGTTTTCTCCCAGAGGTCACTAGTCTGCTTGCAGGGCACTCTTGTTGCGTCAGAGGCTCACCTGATACTGACTCACTAGCTGTGGAAAAGCCAAGACACACACGTGATGTGTTGGTCACATGCAGCTTGCTGTTTCCCGCAAGTATTTCAAGACCCTGAAATATTAGAAAAATCACCTTTAGGAGTTAGAGCTGCCATGAAGCCACCAAGCTTCTACTGTTCTTCTGTCCCAGTGAATGTGCTCTGGTCTTCTCTGATGGCAATTTCCCCCCTATGACAGCCGATCTTTGTATCAATCTTACTATAGAAGCCAGAGGCTCTAAGTAGGCTCTCAACAAATATTTACTCAGCTCAATTCAGTCATACTCAGAGATAATAGGCAGTAAAGGTCAACAAATTTCCTATCTGCAACTGAAAACTGGTACCTGGGGTCAGGGAGGTAGAGTTGCTTCCTTAAAAAATAAAAATAAAATTTAAAAAAAGCTTCTTAATACCTGAAGTCTCAGTACAGATACTGGTGTCTTGCTCCAGCTTTATGAAAAGTCAGCCTATCTGTATGTCTGTCACAGCAGCGGTCTGTCACACACAGGCCCTAGGGCAGAAATTTGAATCAGCAAGATTCTACTGAAGTAATAGATAAATCAGATTTCAATGAAATTTATTATGAAAAATACACTGCACAAAATGGTACAGGACAGTTTTTGGTTTCTCGACTTATTCAAACAGTTTGTTCTTCCCCTTCCACAGAAAAGCTTACATCTCATTAGCTTGAGTATACTCTGTGTCTTCAAAGTGCTAGGAGCAAAGGTAGATAGTTTGAAAATTTTTATTAAGGAAATGAAAAATGGATATATAGTAGGGGAATGAAAAAGAGGTGAAAAACAAACCTCTGACAAATCAATATTTATTCCACAAATCTAAGTATTTCAGCATTTTTTATATATTAACACTTCAAATCTGAAAAACATCTATGAAGGTAAATTCTGTGTACAATGACAAAAATATATCAGTAAAATCTGATATTTGTACCCAAAAGAGTTTACTGTGAAAAGTGTCACACAGGCAAAAAAAAAAAAAAAAGTCCGAAATTTAAAAAAATATATATACTGGATTTGGATTAAACCACCAATTTGCCAAAAACTGACATAGTCAAGACTCTTATAATTTGAGAAGCAAGAATTCTTTGTCAGGTAAAAGTATGCTAAGTAAATTTATAAATACACTGGCAAAAGAGCAAAAGTAGGCAGCCATCTAAGAATTTTTGGGAGGGGACGAGGGGCGTAGTTCAGCGGTTAAAGCACTTGCTTGAACACACAAGGCCCTGGATTCAATTCCCCAGCACCATATAAGCTGAGCATTGTAGCACACACCTGTGCTCCCAGGACTCAGGAGGCTGAGGTAGGAGGAACGCTGCAAGGTCAGGTCCAGCCTGTGCTACATAGTGAGTTCAGGACCAGTCTGGGTGAGAAAATAAACCTCTGTCAAAAAATAAAAATAAACAGAAATAACTGTCAGGACTTGAATATATTAAATAAAAAGAGCATGTTAAGGACAAAACCAGAAGAGCCGTTTCCCGGATTCCTGTGTGTCACATCACTTAATCTAAGTAATCACGGTGAGCAGGAGATAAAACCAGATTTAGTCTTCTCTTCCTAGAGATGCAAATGACTCTGACTTGTGAATCATAATTAATGACATTTATTAATAATAATTAATCTAATTCCAGGTGGGAAAGAAAGGATAAAGAGAGATAGAGAAATATCAGGGAAACTGTGTTTGTGAAGGCCAGAAAGAGGGAAGGTAAGAGCAGACCCAGCTGAAAGGTGAATGTGTGGAACTAGCCCCGCCCACAGCAGAATGGTTCTCCTCTGGCTGCTCCAGAAGCTGCTCACACATGCCAGGCATAATAACATGTAGCACTGATTTCCTTGTTCCCCTCTTGAATTTTATCAACTCCCAGCGTGGTATTAATTCACAGCAGGTACTTAGAAACAGCTGCTGACGGAAGAGAACCAACACTGAGATTTCTCAAGCAGCTAATGCGGAAGGAAGTTCAGTTCTGGTACATGTTTTGTTTTTGGTTTTGGTTTTGGTTTTGGTTTTTTTTTTTAATGCTGGACCTCTCTTTAAATTTGTGCCCACACTAAAATGGCTCAAACAAGGACATTTAGTAAGAAGTCTCCCAACCCGACAACACTGAACTCTTATCTGTTCTCTGCACCTGTAACCACTTGATCTACAAATATTTTCCCCTTTCCCTTCGCTTCACGGTCAGCGGCACAACAGAAGACATTCCTAACATCACGTTTGTGTTGTGACTAATCTCGACAATAAATAGTGCAGGAGATAAAAGGGAGTCACCTCCAAGCCCTCAGGACCAGGAACAAGATGCTCCTTAGCCCAACCTGGGACGTCAGAATACATGAACCTTGTGATGTGACTCGATCAAGAAATAACAAGGGAAAACACTAAAGAGGGCTTGAGCGATGAGGCACAGAGAGTAACAGGCAGGACGGAGGCCATTCCTGAGATTTTGGGATTTGCAAAACTGATATTATAATGACAATACACACATCCTTTTTTTAACAGTCAGTTAGAAAAATATTGCTCTTTCCAAATAATGATGTTTACTCAATGATATATTGTACAACATTAAATTTTACTGTTTTGAAGATCATGTGATGGTGTAAAAATTCCTTTATTCATTGATCAAACGTTTATTAACTTTATTCTGTGTCAGACCTGTTATAGAAGCAGGGTGGACAAAATAGATGTAAGCCTCTGCCAGAATTGTTATACCTTTCTAATATAATGCACTTTATATAACGCAAGGTGGAGTTGGTAGGAAAGTTAGAGACATCCCCAGACACCGCTAAAGAGATTCTTAATTAATCAACTGAAGTGATATTTTACACACCATCAGAAATTACCATTATGCTTTGTTCGCACAAAATTTACTTATTTGTTAATCAAATATTTATCACTCTCCTCATAAGAAAACTTAGCCAGAATTCTAAGAAAGTGCTTGAACCAGCATTTGCCTTGGAAGTATATTCTGAACTAGGATTGGGGAGCCAGTAAGGTAGAAAAAAATTGTACAGCTGGATTTCTAAAAGACCAAAATTTTTCAAATCCTAATAAAAGGCAAGTGCCAACCCAGATTGTTATATCCTGCAAAATTATCCTTCATCACTGATGGGGAAATAGACTTTCCATGACAAAGAAATTCATGACCACCAAAACAGAATTGCAGAAAATACTTAAGGAAGTCCTAGACAGAATCCTAGACAGAAACAAGGAGGCCATCAACACCAAAAAGCCCAACAAAAGTACATCTGCTTGGGAAAATAGTTAAACAAAAGGAACAACTAAATGAAGCTCTAGTAGAAAAAAGTTCAATGACAGGATTAATAAATACCTCACAATTATAACTCTCAGTATTAATGGCCTTAAGTCCTCAATCAAAAGACACAGATTTGCAGATTGGATTTTAAAAACCTACATTACCTTCAACAGACACCACTCAATTCACATAGAAACAGATGGATGAAAGTGTAAAGATGGAAAAACAATATACCATGCAACTGGAACTCAAAAGTAAACAAGATTAGCTATGCTATTCTCAGACACAGAAGACTTTGAGATAAAGTTGATCAGAAGAGACAAAGACGGTCACTCCATACTATTAAAGGAAATGATTCAACAGAGAAAGAGAGTAGTGGTAAGCATATATAGTCAACAAATGTTGGCATACCCATCTTCATAAAGCAAACACTAAAGGACATAGACAGATAAACACAAATACACTCACAGCGAGTGACTTTAATGCCTCACTTTGACAAATAGACAGGTCAACTAGACTCCCCAAAGAAAACAAATAAATATCAGAGTTAAACTATGCCATTCGACCCACGAATTTAGCAGGCATCTAGAAAGCATTTCATTCAACAATAGAATACATGTTTGATTCTTAAGAGCGCAATTATTTTTCAAAATTGACCATACCTTAGACAATAAACATTTTAAGTAAATAAAAAAGATTAAAATAATTCCTCTCATACTATCAGATCACAGCCAAAGGAAACTGGAAATCAACAACAAAAGAACCCACCACAACTCTGTGAACATATAAAGATTAAATAATACACTCAGGAATCAATGGGTCATAGAAAATATCAGAGAAGAAGTTTAAAAACCTTCTAGAATCAAATGACAATGAAGGTTCAACATACCAGTACCTACCTATGTAACAAAATGAAAGCACTACTAAGGGGGAAGTTGTAGCTGGGTGCATCCATAAAGAAATGCAGCAATCTCAAATAAATAGCCCAATGATGCATCTCAAGGTTTTAGAAAGAAAAAAAAAGAAAAGAAAAGCCCAAATACAAACTGAGATTATGACTAAAACAAAAAACTGCAAAGATCAGAACCAAAGTTAGTAAAATTGAGGAAAAAAATGCAAAAAAAAATCAAGGAACCAAATAGTTAGTTCTTTAAAAAGATAAACAAGACTGATAAAGCCACAGCAAAACTCACCAAAATAAGGAAAGGAGAAAGATCACATCAGCACAATTAAAATGAAAAATGTAAACTCACAATGGGTACCTCCAAAATCCAGATGATTATAAAAAACTATTTTGAAAATGTACATTTCAGTAAATTGGAGTAGTTAAAAAAAATAAATTCCAAAACATGAATTACTCAATTGAGCCATCAATATATAAAAAGTATGAATAAGCCAATAATAGGCACTAAAATAAAAGTAGCCAAAAAAAAAAACCTCTCCCAACAGTGAAAATCCCAGAACCCAATGGATTCACCACAGAATTTTAACAGAACTTTGGAGAAGACCTAATGTCAATACTTCTCAAATTTTTCCATGAAGTTTAAAGGGAAGGAACTCATTTCTAGAATTACTCTGATACAAATACTTAACAAGTACTCAACCAAAAAAGAAAACTACAGACTAATCTTCATAAATATGAATATTCTCAACAGTATACTTACAAACAGAATGCTACGAATCACTAAAAAAATCTTAAATCAAGTTCAAGTCTACGTCATCCCAGAAAAGGATGGTTCAACACATGTATATCTAAAAACACAATACATCACATGAACAGAAGCAAGATAAAAAAAAAAAAAAACAGATTATCTAAATAGAGGAAAATACTTCAAAAATTTGAAATCTTTTCATAATAAAAATCTTGAGAAAAATGTGCAAAGGACCTTACCTCAAATTGACAAATTTCACCTATGACAAACACATTGCCATCATCATATTAAATGGGAGAAAAACCAACCGAAAGGCTTTCCTCTAAAATAAAGAACAAGACCAGGGTTCCCACTCTCACCACCTCTTTTTAACAGAGTAATAGAAATTTAAATCAGAGAAATCAGGGAAGAAAAAGAAATAAAATGAATACTAATACAAAAGAAAGAAGTCAAACCACTCTCATTTGGAAACAATATAATCGTTTACATAGAATAGCAAAAAAAAAAAAAATTACCAGAAGATCCTTGGAACTCAGAAACAAGTTCAATCAACCACAGGATACAAATTCTATGCGCAAAAAATTGATAGCAACAACACAATAACAGCAGACTCAACAAAAATGAAAGGAGAGGAACAATCCCACTCACAATAGCTTCCAAATATTGAATACTTAGCAGATATGTAGAATAAAAATCTATAGTACTCTGAAAAAAAAAAGAATTTCAAGGGGACATTAGATAATAAGAAAATATCTTCTCTTCCTGGATCATCAGAACCTGCACAGTATTGTCAAAATAATGGCCATGCTCCTGAGCAAAAATAAATAAATAAATAGATAGATAGATAAATAAATAAATAAATAAATATATAATGCAATCTCAACCAAAATACCAAGAGTATTCTTCACAAAGCCAGAAAAATTACCTCTAAAATGTATATGGAATCATAAGAGGTCCAGAAGCCAAAGCACCTCAGATCCACAGGAGCAGAGCAGAAAGCATTATTATAAACTTGTATTTTAAGCTACCATGATTTAAAGGAAAACCTGTTATTGGCACAACATCGGTATATTGATCAACGAAACAGAATTGAGGAGGCAGGAATAACCCCATGCACCTTCAGCCACCCGATTTTGGAGAAAGGAGTCAAAACCATTCTACCCAGAAAAGACAGCCTCTGGGACAAGTGCTGCTGCCAGAACTGGTTATCCACACGCAGAAGGATGAAGGTGGGCCAATCAGCCTTGTTCACTTGGTAGTAAAATCAATTCAAAATGGAGAAAATATCTATATATGAAAAGAGAGGTGCTGAATCAGCTGGAAGACAAAAGAGATAATATTCTTAAGGACATAGGCAAAGACTTTCTGAAAAGAACACACACTGCACAAGAAGTAACACCAAGAATCAACAAATAAGATTATATCAAGTCTAAAAGGTTCTGCACTGCAAAGGAAACAGCCAACAAAGTGCAGGGGCAATCTACAGAATGGGGAAAAAAACTCCAACTATTCTTCATACAGAGAATTAATATGATCTACAAAATACCTAACAATTAGTCCTCCCAACATAAAAGGCCCAATTAAAAACTGGGTATTTTAAAGAAATATACACTCCTCAGAAGAATGATTACAAAAGCCAAGTAAGTACATTTCTGAAAGTCCAGCATCTTTGGCCATTACAGAAATGCAAACCAAAACAACATTGAGATTTCAACTTTTTCCAGAAAAAACAATACGTATCATCAAGAACTGGGGAAAAAATAAACAGCAAATGCCGGTGATGTTATGGAGGGAAAAACCTTTCTTGTATTGTTGGTGAGACTGGAAACTAGTACAGCCACTGTGGAAATTAGTATAGAACTTCCTCAAAAAATTAAAAATAGAAATTCCACTTGACTCACCTATACCTTTCTGAGTGTTTCCCTGGAAGAGTGAAAGAGATCATGTCACAGTGATAGAAGCATGCCCATGTTCATAGCAGCACACATCATAACAGCTAAAACTTTTAAGCAGCCTAAATGCCCATCAACAATTAACAGATAAAGAAACTGTAGCATATGTGCACAATGGAGTACTACTTGGTCATACAGAAGGCTAAATTTATTTGTAAGAAAATGTGATCATTTTGAGAGCATAAAACCAAATAAAATAAATCAGAACCAGAAGTTTAAATAATCACATGGTTTCTCTTACATTAAGAAGCCAAAATACAAATAATTTAGAGAGTGAAATAAAAGAAGATGACAAGAAACAGAGAGGTAAACTTTGTGGAGATTAACAGGGGATCTGTGGAGGGAAAAAATCAGGGAGAATAGGAGCAAATAAAAATGATGAAGACGTGATGTGTATCTACCAGTTCCCCAAGAGGAGTACAACTGCTGTGTATTGCAAATACATACTAATAAAATTGAAAAAATGAATTAAAATAAAATTAAAGGCCTAGGGGAAAAATAAATGAAACAAAATAAAAATAAAGGCCTTAGTGCAAAAGCCCTGGGTTCAACTCCCAGTACCGGAAAAAATAAAATGAAGTTGGAACTCAGCTTACTGAATTTCTAGGTTCGTGATGCTCCCCACCACCTGAATATAAAGCAAATATAAAATTATTTTTGAAAAAATTCACTTTGACCGCAGGCCTCAAAGAATTTACACAAGAAAGGTGTCTAGGCAAGATCAAGGGATTCACAGTCAAAATTAATAGAACACACCATGAAACCAGCCCCCATCAATGACAAGCTTAATCAATAAGCAAAATGTTCTGTATATATGATAAAATTTACAGAAACAAGGAAGTATAAAACATGAAACTGACGAATGGTCTCTCCAATATGAGAGACCCAGATCTCAACTCTATGGAACTTAAAACGAAAAACAAAGTGAAACAGGGGGGTAGGGCGGGGAGGTAGGGAGGGGTGGGTAGGGGGACGGATAAAAGGAGAGCGGGAAAGCCCTTGTCGCCTTGACAAGATACATATGTGCACAAAATGCTCAACCTCATTGTAAACCTTAAATTTTGCACTTATACATATCAATAAAATGAGGGGAAAATCGCACAAAAAAACATGGAACTGAAAATGAGAGACACAAAAGCTGCCAGACAGATTTTATGAAATAAAACTCCCAAAATGAAAGCAATGGTATTGAAATTATAAACATGGGCATATTGGCTAGCTAGCAGTGGAGGCAGGCATACTTACGTATGCACACTTTTATCTTTGGTCTATACTTTTGCATAACAATATCATAAAACATAATTTCCTTCAGAAAAGATTTATAAATGAAGTTTATAATCCACAGAATTCAGGAGGATTGTGACCTTACATAGAAAATTTTGAATGTTTATTTCACTTGCTAGAAGCTAGCATTTCCTTCAATCATGAATGTAAACCACAAACCACAGTCATGACACCAATTTTTGTGTTTTCCCCAATAAAAATATCAGATGTTTTCATATCATATGACAATTGCTGCAAACATTACAAAACATTATTTATATTCATCACACTCATATTATTCACAATAATTGGCCAGAAAGTTGCTTCTTTGTTATTGAACATATTCATTTCAAAAAGTGTATATAGTAATATATCACAGTGGTTTTACTCTTGTATAATTATATTTAAACATAATAGTATAATTGGCTTCTTTTCTAATCTTCTGTATTTTATTTATACATTTACCAATAATTATTTATGCATTTACTATTTACTAATACATTTTTGAGGCATCCTTCTGCTTCGTGTAATAAAGCCATCTGTGATAGAAAATGTTAGAAACAATATAACTAATCCAAACTCAGAAATGTAAGCTTATGTCAAAATATGACACTGTACTCCATAAATTTGTCCAATTATCATTTGTTAGTTAAGGTTTTTAAGCTCAAAGAGAAAAATGACGATTTCAAAATTGAAATCAAAAATTAATTTTTTTAGATTTTTAATTCTAAAATATACCCTGAAATATAGCCCTTTACTACACTTAAGAATTTTTTTGTTTGTCTTCCAGATTTTATTAGAGATGCTTGTGACAAATTCAGTAGTGACAGAGAAAAGAAAAGAGCATAAGAAGTGAGAGAAATGTGTCGTAATTGATAGCTGTAAACTCTTATCACATGTCTCAGCAAAAATAAAAATTAATGCTTCTACTTTCTTTTAGTTAATTTCCAATCACTCATTTAAGAATGTACGCTTGAAGTTGAACATCTTTTTCAAGCTAGTGATAATTACTTACAGATGTTTAACATGTAACTCGGTTTTCCGACGCTTCTGAGTTTAGATGGCTCGGGATTTGTTTAAAAGCGGCTTCATCCGCCCAATCTCACCCAAGGCCTCACTGGAACGCACAGAAGTGCAGCTTGGGCACGCTTGCGTCCAGGTTTGTGAGGCTTAGCTAAACTCCCGCCCCCACCCCCCAACCCCAAACCCTGCTGGGAACTTCAGAAGAAGCTGGGAACAGCAGCGTTTGCTGGAAGTATTGTCAGTCAGGCGGAGGCCCTCCTTGTTTACTTTTGCTATGTTTGCCCCCTTTCGTCTCAGATTCTCACCTTCTGGCCCAATAACCCAGCCCCAGGCTTGCTTCTGACCCTCAGAGTCCCGGACTGCCACTGTTATTTTTGTGTTTTGCGGATTTCAAGACTCTGCTAGCTTGGCTAGTTTTGCAGCCTCCACTGGAGAAAAATCTCCCTCTTATAGGGGTCAGCCTGGGAACCCGGAGGCGAGGGGTTTGAACCTCCCCTGCCCTTGCGCGTGGAGCACAGAAGACCCCGGAAGGACAGGCTACTATTAGCCACACTTGAGACAGGATTTTTAGATGACTCACAATATGATGTCATTGATGTTCTCCTATTAATCAAATTCAGACTTCTTAGTCCACTTTCAAATCTATTTCAGAAAAGTGGCACAGATAACTGAGCAGAAAAGTCAACTTTTCTGAACATCTTCTAGGTGATGAGTTACATTGAATTATACCCCACAACCCAGAGAAAAGCTTCCAGAAAATGTTTCCACCCGTCTTTCCCCCAGACCCCGCCCCCTTACACAGCAGGAGCTCCCTTCCTTATCTCTACTTCACTGTTCTCTAAGTTCTGTGCACTTAAGAAAAGAAACCAGAGCAATCTCTATGACCAGATGTGAAGCAGTCTCCCAGAAATATCGAGTGACTAAAAGAAGATTTACAGCATGCTATCTTTTGTGTAAGATAGGTGAAAAATAAGAGATCATACCCATATGTTCATATCTCTACAAACAGAAGAAACAAGAAAGAAGAGATCTGAAAAGTGTGAAGTGGACTACTTACAAGACGAAACGAAAGTGAAAGAGATACACAAGGACATGACCCTCCTCTAGTAATTCCTGTTGTATAGTTTTGATGTGGAATCATTTTAATATTTTGCAAACTCAAAAACTGAATCTCAAATGGTAAGTGGGATAACAGAAAGCAAATTGCAGTAATAAAACAATGTTACTTCAGAAAAAAAATGTCAACATCTGAAATGGGGTGACAGGAAACGGAACTGTGAGGAGCCAGATATGGTGTGTGACTACACGCCCTTGGCCTGGGCACAGTGTGGGTGGGGGAGGGTGGGAAATAGCACGCACATCCTGAAATCTTTGTATCCAGAGTGGCATGAGCAAAGCCATTCGGCATCTGGTAGAAGAGTGAGAAAATGACCAGCTCTTTCTCAATTGTAGGAATAACTACAAATATAAAATGGGGAAGGCCAGAACCCAATGAGGTTAGATTGAAATTTGTGGTATTGGGATGGACTAAAGGTTACATATCTGTGTGTGTTACACGCATCTGTGTTATATGTATATACATTTTTTTCTTTGGCTTTCAGGTGTTATTAGAGACGGTTTGTTTATTTATTTAGCTCTTTATATATGTATAAGTACACGTGTGGCGTGTTCATATGGATGCCTGCATGTGTATGTCTATATACTTGCATATATCTCTTTGTTCTACCCACAGAAGGGCCTAAAGACAAGCTACTCCAGTAGCGTCAGGCACACCTAGTACCCAGGTGTTAGTCTGCTGTACCACTCCCCAGTGATGGCAATCAGCACTCCTAATTTTTTTGACACCAGTCCTCATTCAACTGCTCAAATTGCAGCTTTTAAAGGAGCTTTTTAATTGAATTTAAAAATGAATATTATTATTAATCGTAGTTATGGTTTGGATATGGAATGTCCCCCAAAAGCCCATGTATTTGGATGCTGTGGAGTACTTATGGAACCACATTCTTTTAAGAGGTGGAGCCTGGTGAGGCTGAGTGGGTTACAGACATGTGGTGGATTAAGGATGTACAGTAGATTATGGGTGTGTGGCACATTGCCAGGCATGTGACCTGGTTCTGCCCTTGCTCCTTCACTTGAATTCCTGTCTGTCATGCAGTGCACAGCTTCCTCCAGCTAGGCCACCACCCTGGGTTCCCACCATTGCCAGCTCCCCACGAATGAGCTTAGACTTTCTGCAACTATGACAAATAAATCTTTTCTCCCTTAAATTGTGGATGTCAGGTGTTCTGTCCCAGGAATGGGAAAGTGACTAAGTTGATCAACAAAGATCGGTAAGTTCTTTCCAAGTTCTTTTATATAGTCTGCAAGGCTCTTCAATCCTTAATATTTTTAAATCAAATCAAAATTCTAAATATTTTGGCAAATAATTTGCTGAAACTTTTAAAGAATCCTATTTCACAATTCAAAATAGGATTGAGCGTTGATAAGGGTTTACCAGGCTTTAGGGTAACAAAGAGACTAATATGCTTAGATACATACTACTCTGTTTATACTGATATCTTTGGAGAAACCATTTGGGAAATAATTAACTTGTGACAGAGTAGTGTTAATGTAGAAAACACATCTATCTTTGCCTTCAAATGATTGCTTCCAGTAGATTAGGTAGAAGTTACCCAGGAGGATCTCTAGGTATGGGTTAACCTGAAAGATTTGTCATTAATGCTTTTTCTGGCCTCTAAAAATCACTAAGGACTTTTTTTAAACCTAAGAAGGTTGGCTACACAAGGAGGTTCCAGTTGTGTGTGTTTTGTTTGCCCCAGGCCACCTTATGTTTCTGTACTCTGTTTCAGGTGATTTAGAATTTAGGCACTAAACTTAAGAGTTTCTTTGGCAACAACAGTTATCAGACTTAGGAGATTCATAGTTTTGAAAAGCTTAATCATAAAGAGAAAAAAGTACACAGTCCTAGCATGCTCTTCTTATAATGAGGTGAAACAATGGTTCCTTTCTGGGACTGGGGCTTGATGGTACTATATGTACTTTAAACCCCCACTAAGCCACCAGCAAGTCTTGCACCCTGCTTCCTGTTGATAAGGATAATGAAGAAAGAAGTTGCCAAAGCCTAATAGGGAAGCCTATGCCCAACCTAAGATCTGACCAAAACCAACCTTGCTAAACAGTCAACAAGCCTGTGTAACAAAGGTATATTTTTTAAATGTTGAAGTAAATTTTCCAGTGTGTGAATATCATTGCACCTGAAAGAAGACACATGCCATATTTTTCCTTGTTTCCTTGACCTCATAATGAAGGTGTGAGAGTAAACAAAGAAAAAAATGGAAGACATAACATAATAGCATTGAAAGAAAGTTGAAGGATTCCAATCGTGTGTGTGTGTGTGTGTGTGTGTGTGTGTGTGTGTGTGTGTGTGTGTGTGTGTGTGTGTTAGAAAAGAGGAAGCAAATTTTTTAGGAGAATGTTGAGATGTTCCAGATCTGTGATCTGGTGCTGTACTGCACAGAGATTTTGTGGACTGACAACAACCTGTACTCTTCAAAGTTTCTGTGTAAAAGATGTCCATATGTTTCTGGGGCTCCAATAAATGCCCTGTGTTCAACTGTTGGTCCTAACCTGACCCTGGGAACAATAAAAAGCTGGCCAGGTGCTCTGACTTAGAAAGTGACAGTGTGAATAGTCAAGTGTAAGAGTCATAAACTGAAGGGTCATTACAGAACCCAACAGGCCCAGTGCCCCCTTTTTTCCAAAGTTAAATATTTAAACCAGTCAAAACAGACATTTATTTACCTTAAAGTTACTACTTTCCCAGCGATATCAATGGATCATTAACTACTGATTTCACACAACAAATTTGTATTGACACAGTGTATTTTAGAAGATACAAAATGTGTCTAACAATCCTCTGGGGAGCCAGCACATAAGCAGCCCACTCACAGGAAAATCAGTGAACTGCTGCACACCAAAGTGAACAAGAGTTTGTACGTGATACAATTGTTATTTTAAAATCATTATGAATAGGAAATATTATTCAATACGTGATATCAAAAAATTAGAAAAACGTATCAGCGTGTCTCCTTCCACGATGCTTCTGAAATTGTCAGAGAATAAAGAGCTTTTTAATTGAAAATCTATACAGAACAAATATTAGTACATTTTTATTACCTTAGGATGTGAAGAACTGTCAAAATAAGATCTCTGAAAGAATAACAATTAAAACCATGTAAACTTTTATTTAAAAAACAAGTGATATTAAAGGTATGAAAGTACTTAACAGCATGAGAAACACAGAGTTGGTTTCATTTTTTTCTTCTTCATCTTCTTTTTTTTTCTTTGGAGGCAGGGTCTCACTCACAGAGTTTATTTCTGCATAACAGCTAAGGCTTTACACATAGAAAAGGTGGGTCCTGACATAGAAATCTGGGCACATATTAGAAAGAGGTAAAGAAATGCATTCATAGATTAAAAAAAAATCTTTAGAAGAATTTTTAAAAGAAACATTGAAAAGAGCTCATCACAAAAAAGGAAAACTGAGACTTGAAGTACTCACTTGGTGCACAGTGAATCAGAAGACAGTTTCTGGGAGATAATCAAACAGTAAATACTAAAAATGTTAAGAGTTTACTCCTGAGTGTAATAATTTCATTTTAGGGAATTATGCCATAAAATAGTTTCAAAATAACACAGAGATTTCTAAAAATATTAAGCAGTGCCCTGTGACTTAGGAACAGCACAAAATAAAATATGAGTTGAAATAAGCGAGTTCAGGCAAATCTTAATTTTGTGCACACTGCACAGTCTTGTGAATGTCCTGTACATCTATCCACACAAAAGTCTGTGGGAAATATTTCAAGGACACTGAGAGCTCCTTAGTAGGTCTTGGGATTATTATTCCTTTCCCAAGATTTTTATAAAGAACATGCATTATTTTTATAATCAGAAAAATAACAAATAAAATAAAAATAAAAGGAACAAAAATAAACATTTTCAGAGAAACAAAATTATATAAAAATGTGAAGAACAAAAACTTTTAAATTGCTTTTCTCAAACATTGTATAATTTTAAATCAGGGATATTTATAACTTGATCCTAGAGACAATAACTATTTTTTGCTATGATAGATTATAATAGGTCTACCATCCTCATTGTCATTACCATCATCATATTCCCACTGCCACTCCTGAGCATGTTTTAGTTTTTTCACAATGAAGTTCTTTTAAAATGCCAGTGGAATAGCTTGAGCAGTTAGTCATAAATACCCTGCATTTTGCAGATAGTTTTTATCTGCTAGAAATCAGATAGAATGACACCCTCAAAGGAAGTAGAATATTTTCAAATATTCTTTTTCTTATTGAGGTATAAGATATCACTGGTTTTTGAGTCATATTCTTCCCCCAGCTATTTAACCACAAACTCACAGAGCTAACCCTATCCGATGCTCCAGAGGCCAAAGAAGTCCACTACCTCATCCACCAGTTTTTAACCTGCAGCTCACACAATGTTCCTTTGACAAACTTTCAAAAAATAAATGCTTATATAACTTATTTTCTGGCAAAAGTTTGTCACCACTTTAGCCAGAGCGGAAGGATGCGGACTTCATTTACATTTATGGAGACACTAATAGAGACAATGGTGCATCTTTAGAATTTAGTGCGTCTTGAAAAAGTGACTTCACTCTCAAATGCAGCACAGACACTCCTTTTTAGTAATGAGAAATCTAAGTAAAACTTAAGCCTAGAGCTGTACTGTAGTTTGGATTTGGAATGTTCCACAAAAGTCGTATGTACTTGGATATTATGAATTATCTATACAACTGTGTGCTGCTAGGAAATGGGACCTGGCCTGGAGGGGCAGATTATGGGCATGAGGTGGATTATAGGTGTGTGGTGGAAGACAGGTGTGTGGTAGATTATAGATTACAGTCTTGTAGTTGATTATAGATTAGAGATGTGTGGTAAATTAGAGGTTTAAACCTGGAAAGGGAAGAACACTGAGGCTGAACCCAGAAGGGACAATCACTGGGACAGAACCTGAAGGATATATAACACCTCCCTTCCTTCTGAGGACTTGGCTTCCTGTTTGCAATGCTGCGAAGAGCTGCCTCTGCTAGATGTTTCCACTGTGGCCAGCTTCCAACGAATGGACTAATCTTCTCAAACTGTAAGCTAAAATAAACTTTTTCTCCACAGACTTGTGTATATTGAGTATTGAGTCACAGCAACAGAAAAGTAATAAAGACAAGTTGAAAATGAAAAGTTCGCTTGAGTGAAATATTAACTTTGCCATAACCAAATCTCAGACTAGAAAAGTTGACCAGATTTACCAAAAAGAAACACTGACTTATTTACCAGATTTTCATATCACTTCTCCTCCCTAGTTTGCACTCATATTTTGTAATCTGTAGATGTGACTTATTTTTTTACATTTTTTCATTTTTTCTAACAATTATTTTTATTGCCACATGCTTTTGACATATAACAACTGCACTCAACAAGAGGAATTACTGCATTCAAATATGGTCTCATTTAAAACATTTCCTTTCCAATTATTCCTGTACTCCATAGAACCTTTTCTCCCTGTGAACTACTAATGTGTTCAATTATAATTTTATTACTCTGTACTCAGCACAGCAATTGTTACATATAATTTACTTAACTCCATAGTAATGCAATAATGTAAAACTGCTAATACTTTTCACTATAACACTGGAAATTCCCTCTACACTTACAATACCGCATTATAGAATTTTGAGTAGATTCCAAAATGTTATTTTTTAAAGGAGCTACATTGTTCTAATCTGTTAAGTAACATGTGAAACACAAATCAAATACACAATTCAAGGGCAAATGCACAGAAAGTCAGTTCTCACTCAGTTAGAGCTTGATGGTAGTAGCTCCAGCCATTGATGTTCCTGGATTCTCTCATTGTTTTTTAACATTTCTTCCAGAAGCTGGGAAGGTATGAATCAAGAAGAGAAGGAAGAGCTAATGGAATTCAAATTTTGTCAGCTGCCAGATGATCTTATAAAAAGGTTTGTCAACGTATAATTGGAAATGACTAGTTCAACCAAGACTTGGAAAGTGCCATCATCTCTGATTCTAGGAAAGCATAGCAGCACATAAACTAGAAAGCATCTACATTTTGACCACCTAAAAGAGCTAGGGGACTTCCTGTATATTACCCCATTCAATATTGCAACTATTTGTTTATTAGCACTGGACAATATCAACTGATAATAAATAAAATGCATTTGATATTTCCTCTGTTGGAATTTGATTTGAGTGTGTCTTAGAGTCACAAATCAAACTTAAATTTCCTGTAAATAAAAGAGGCCATGTTTTTCTATGAAATTACATTATTTTCTTTGTCAATCTCATGTGATGTTTAAAGACTTTGGAGTGGTATATATACTTCTCTGTTGGTTGATATATTTGTCACCATGGTTCCAAAATATACTAGCAAAAGACCACTACAAAGTAGAAAAGAAATATTCTCTTTTCTCTCATCATTCAAACTATTAGCAACTTTCTAGAACCCATTCCAAATTCTTTTTCATCTTCTTTAAACATAATTATCAGAGTTTTGTAAATGCTGTCTCCTAAGAAAAAAGATTATTAGAAATGGAAGTATTTTCTTTTTTAAGTGGCAAATTCCAGTTAATTAACAAAGCATCAGTTAGTAGGTTTCTGTAATGTCAATAATGAAGTTAAGGGGCATTAGCCCTTATCACAAACTTGTCAATAAAAGAATTGTGCTTATTCCCTCGGAGATCCACAAGAGTGTGGAATACTCAAGCTACTTTATGCCTCTTTTTCAAGTGTAAAGCCAACAAGGAGAGTGGGCCTCTCTCTTATTGATAGGCCTAAGGCAACAATGGTCACTTGACTTTCTTGGGCTATCAAAGTCACCTCTAAACTAATGATAAGATCACAAATTATTTATCTGCGATGGTTAATTTTATGTGTGTGTTTGGCTAGACTCTGATACCAAGTGTTTAGTTTTTCACTATCAAAATGTTACTACAGACCTGCGTTTCAGATGCGATTAACATTTGCTCGGTAGACTTTGAGTGAAGTAGACTACCCTCCACAATATGGGTGAGCTTCAGCCAGTCAGTTGAAGGCTGAAACAGCAAAGGCTAAAATTTTCTGAACCTAAAGTAATTTGCTTCAAAGATTCTGCACAGAAGTCCTATTTAAATCCCCATCCTACTGTAAAATTCAGACTCAAAATTATAACATCAATTCACCTCAATTTCCAGAGTGCTGGCTTGCTCCTCACAATCACGTGAGACAATTTGCGTGCAATCTGTATGTGTGCATGAGTGTGTGTGTGTGTGTGTGTGTGTGTGTGTGTGTATGTGCATGCACTGAGTGCAAGTGTGTGTGTTTTGTAGCTTTTGCTTTTCTTAAGAATGTTGGTGTACTATGTTAGGGTATCTCTAAAGCATTTGGTGAATAGAAAGCAAGTGACTCTTTAATTCAAAATAGATCAATGGGATAACTTAAATTTTCATATTTCATAAATCTATAAATGGTACAGTATTTTCTCTTACTTGCTTAAACCCACAAATGACTTCCCAACTCCCAAAATCATTAATTAGCATTGCAAGATCCTGTGTGGTCCGCCCCAGAGGTTGATCTGACAAGAACACTGTCATCAGGCACTGGCACAAATCACTTCCTCTTGCTTGGGCTGAACAACTAGGAGAACAAAGGATACCTCAGATTATGCCTCTGTGAACACAGAATTAGTGACTGGACATTGGTGCTCTTAACCAGCAGTTTTAGTAAAGTGGAGTATCTGGGTGGGTTGTCTCCTTCCTTGCTGGATTCCTCTGTCCAGTCAGGTGTGCCTGCCATCAAATGCCAATGATCATCTGCCCTGACGACCACCAATGGTCTAATGAGACAGCTTTACTCTTGGATACTCATTTCTCCAAACTTCATGCCATAATTTGATCTGCTGTGAATTTTGGCAATGGAACACTATCACAGTGTATCCTGAGTCCTGAGGAGCATACCCTGAGCATAGTGATAGAACTTGAGAGGCATCCTGGTGCCTATGACTGAATAGGAGATATAGCCTGGTCTCAGTAGTAGCTGATGTGGAAAATCATCTCTTAAGTCCCTTTTTCAAAGTGCACCTTACACTCACTTGGAATTTGCCTCACTGTCCTTCAATTTGGATGGGAAATGTTTTCTGACATGGTCCCTCTAATCAGAAAGGGCTGCTCCCACTTGGGATCTCATGCTTCCTGTGCACGGATGGGGCACCATGTCTATTGAATAGTAGCCATGTGGACTCCCCCTATCTCTGAGTCATTCAGCAGCCTCTCCTAAATCCATCTAATAATCTTTCTGTTGTCAGCATAGTCTCAAGAGCTTAAGTCATCATGTTCCCAAATATAGTGCAATGTTTACCTTTTAAGTGACAGGATAGTAAATCACATTACTGACGTAAAGTGTGTACAAAAGACAAGCCATAAAATGAGTATTTGAATAACTGCAGTTGCACCCAAACCATCAGCCTGGCCTCACTGTCATATCTTCGGGCCATCGCCGACACCAATGTGACAATACGGAAAGAGGAAATTTTCATATAATCCCACTCACTATAAGCAACAGAAAGAAGTCTTGACCTAATTAAACAAAATCTGGATTCTGTAGCTGGGAGTGTAAACCGTACAAGCAGAAACAGGCTCAATATGGAACATAGAAAAAAAGAAGTAAAGAGCGAGAAGTGGTCAGTGCAGCTCATGTATCACCCAGTAGGACAGGGCCTTGAACCTTGAGCTCGCAAGTTTCACTCCATGATGTCAGTAATAAAGATACTAATCTACACTCACAGAGTTCCTATCCCATTCCAAGAAAATGTATAAAGCTGTGGGAAGAGAAAATTAGCCTTCATTGAGAACCTCTAATTGATGGAGGTTGTACAAGTATTTTTACATATGCTGTGTAATGATTCCGTAAGTCACATAATCTGATCTCCATATTACAGAAATAGAAACTAGGCCTCCATGAAGTCTCTGGAGAATCAAATAGTCTTCCAAGAGATCATCAAGAACTTGTCAAAATTGAAGCCGGTGTGTTTGTTCCCTTTCATTCTTCTTGAAACTAAGCAACAAGCAAACTAAGGAATAAGCACAATCTGGAGATTGTGGTCTTTCTCTTCATCTGATATGGACCAATGGGCCAGTAGATAAAATGCATACACACACACGCACACACACACACACACACACACACACACAAAAAAAAAAAATTAAGTTCAACTGTCTTCAGAACTAGTAAAACTAAGTATAGGCCCTGTTCTGCTTCCCACCTGAAGCAACAGAGAGAGCTCTGTTTAGTGAAAAAGATTCCCAGATCTATAAAACTGAGTATGTTATTGATCCCTTCAATTGATTAGCATCATAATGAATAGTTTAGATGTAACACAGAAGGTCCATAGTCAGAGGCAAGATTATCAACCACAAATCTCTCCCAGCATGATTTATCCAGAGACATTTAAACAAATTTACATTTTCATGTAATTAAAAAGGTCATGTATTTTATAAAAAGATCTGTACAAAATAAAGATAAAAATTGGTAGACCCCAAAATTCACCATCCTATGATATTGGTGTCAGTGGCTAAGGTTGAGATGATACTTTATAGTGCCCATATGTTAGATAATATTTGAATTCTATTAAATAACTATTCTTATTTGTCCTTTCAATTGATGTTTCATTATAAATATTTTCCTATTACACATTCTTTAAAATTTAAGGACTACTCAACATACTCAACATTCACAACATGAGTCGATGCATAGACATATCACAGTAGTTCTCCTGTTGTTGGACTTTAGTATTATCACAGAGGTAGAACAGAAGAAACAAAATAAGAAAAAATGAGACGATGAAAATCATACTTTTATAATTGTATTTTTAAGAAAAACTGATAGAAAACCATTCAAAATTCTTAAGATCTTTCAAAACACAGTAAACCTGGGCCCAGACTTTTTGTCTACAAATGACAATTGGTCTTTCCTTTTCATCTGTAAATGGACCTTTTTACTTGAATATAGACCATCACTCTTTCCTGTGAAATAAGACCCATTCAACAGCAAATAGGCCATATCTTCTGCCTGTAAGATGGGCCCCTTCCTTGGGAATAGGGTAGCACTCTATCATCTAGGAATAGCCCATCATCCTTTACCTATAGAAAGGATCATCACTTTTCATCAGTAAATTGAGCCCCTCTTTCCATAACCTCACAAACATAGATTTCTACCCCTAAATCCTCATAAATATACCCAGCTGAGGCCCCGAGGTGCTGCTCTGTATCCAAAAGGCCAGCATTCTAACTTCCTCAAGTATGTACTTTTAAAATTCTACCTAGTAAACCTCTCTGCCACTTACTGATGGAAATTCTTTTTCTCTGACACAAGTCAACAAGCCTGCAACCTCCCCATGAGTGGAGCAAGTCATTGTGCACCTCAGGAGTTCCACTGAGACATGCGTGAAAATGGTGGATAGCACCAAGTCACTAAGTCACCATCCAAGCCAAGTGCAGCCAGCACCCTGACTCCTTGTATCATGCCCTGCTGGGGAAGTGGGGACAAATTCTCCCCTGTCACTAGGCCGATCCTCAGAACGCTGCAGGGCGCCAGGAATTTGTCCATACTTTCACACTCCAGTGTCCCTTCCTGAACAAGAAGGGCTCCATTTTAGGCAACTGTGGTTATCTGTGGCCACAGTCTTCCCAGATACTAGAGCCACTACTCCAGCCCTACAACTTGCCACAGCACTTTTATGAGGTTTTCCTGGATTACTTCTCTAGCACAAGCTTGGTTGGCTCCCTCCCTCTCTACCTTGTTTGGTTTTGTTTCTTACGAAAATTTCAGCAAAATGAATAAAACCCAGAAAGTTGAATATTACATGGTTTCTCTAATATGAGAAAACCAAAGCAAAAAAAATGTAAGAGATATGAGAGAAAGTAAGAAGATGGTCCTTATAGAGAGAGAAAGGGAGGTCAGGGTGAGAGGGTAGGAAGGAGAAAGGGAGACGATATGAAAAAAAGAACCAAATGTTTTTCTGATTTACTATTTTTAAAATTTCATATTTTGAATAATTTGGGGAGCTCAACATCTCCAAGTAGCAGTAGGCCAGGGGCAAGGATGCTTGTTTTTCTCTGATTATTATAGCAATGGGGCTGGCGAGTGTTGTTTGATCCCATGACAAACAGAGTTTTGAGTGAATGGCAGGGATGCCTAGACTCTAATCTTAATGACAGAAAAGTGGAGTAGGCCTTTGGCCTGACCTCCTGAAAAGTAGGGCTGATTAACATTATCATATCTTGAAAAAAAAAAAATGAGTACGCAGTGTCCATTAGTTATAGACATGTTGTCTGACCCTCAGAGGAGTACCTAAAAGGATCCTGTCTTCTCTTCTTTGTTTCCTTTTTTTCTCTGTCTCTTCTCAAAAGTTCACAAAAGTGATCCTACAGCTGTGTAGTACATCTTACAAGATTAGGAGTAATTCAATATCTGTGCCTAAAGCATCAATTTTTGGTTGTGGTTTACAAAATTGGAACTATTTTTAAACAAAATTTTGTGAACAGCTGACTTATCTCTATGTTTCTCTAAATGTAAGTTAGAAAGAGAAAAGACAAAGCCTCAACTTGGATTTACAACAACGAGAGAAAATGAACAAAGATCCCATTAAGCAACAGGCAACTCTTGTCCTATTCCCCCTTCTGAGTCCTTTTTTGTTTGAATTCCAGTAAGTACTCTTTTATACAAAATATAGTACATCTAAGCTTTAATTTATAAGATCAAAATATTTTGGCAACTCTGCACTTTGAATGCAATACAATTCAGTCCTGCCATTTAATAACTAATCTATATCTACTGGCTGTGACAAAAGAAGCATTTTTATTGTACAAATAAAATATGATTATATGTTAAATAGTAAGTCTATTTGTGGTCAGTAACACTATTTTCCTAAACTGGAAGCCCCAAGACACTTCTCTTTCTCTGGAGAAACTACACTCTAATTTTTTCATGTGTACTTTTAAAATTCTGCTTAATGTACCTCTTTGTGTGTGTGTGTGTGTGTGTGTGTGTGTGTGTGTGTGTGTGTGTGTACAGTCTCACTCTGTAGTCCCAGCTGATTTTGAACTATATAGCCCAGGCTTGCCTAGATTAAGATAATCCTCCTGCTTCAGCCTCCTGAGTTCTGGGATTAATAGGCATGCACTATCATGTCCAACAGCTATTTTAGGATGCTAGAGCATCAAACCTGGGGCCTCCTCGTGCTTCCTAAACAAGTGCTCTGATCACTGAGCTACACTCCCAACCTTTGTGATTTTTTTTGTCAGTGCTGTTAAACTTTGTAGATCTGTTAAATACAAAGATCATATGACTACAGCTATATTACTGAGTCATAGATTCCAAATTTTGTCTCAGAAATGAAAGTTAAGTGAATATATGTAAAAAAATCTATGTAGAGCTTTGATGTTAATTATTGCTAATTTCTTGATATAGTAGATACATTATGTTCCCCAACTATATAAGCCTTTTGAAAATGCAACACTTAGGAAAGCTCTTTACCACCCAGCATATTCACCAAAAATTATTTGTCATGATAGCCTTTTTAGGTCAAAGGTCCTTAAAGACACTATTGATGACCAAAATATACAGTGAGTATTTAAATTTTAAAAATTTATTATAGTACAAGATACATTGCCCTTAATTCCTTCAAAATACTTTCCCCTCTCTCCATACACAAACGCCCCATTGCTCTTGCAACTTTCTGAGGCAGTTCCAATCGCTCTCTTTTGCGTCCTTAGGAGGGAGAACCAAAAGTCCACTGAGCGCAATTGCCCAGGGCCGTTCAGTGGGAAGGCAAGCTTGTGAAAAGCAGGTCCTCCCGCTGATTCCCAGGCTCTTCAACTTGTAACTTGAGGCTCTATCCCAAAGTCAAAGCAGCCATGGGAGGTAAATGTTCTGAACAGATTCAAGACATCGAGGCAGCCGTGACTATGCTACAAAAGACACTCATGCAAAAGGACTTTCAGTACTGCTTCAGAAAGTGACAAGAAGGATGGTGTGTGTCTGAAGAGAGGAGGTAGTATTTTGAGGGAAATTAAGGACAGTGGTGTCTTTTACTGTAATACATTTTTTAAAAATTGAAACAGTCACTATATATTTTGATCACACTGCCTAAGCCTGGATCTGTAAGCAGGCCTGAGCTAGCCCTTCTCACTTGTGAATAGACCATCCATTTCTCTTGGGAAGTGAGTCATTTCCACCTGTGAGTAGGCCGCGCATAATGCCTGTAAAATGAATTCTCCCTTATGAATGGGCTACTGCTCGACACCCGCGAATGGCCTGCCACTGCTCATCTGCAGAAAGGATTATCACCTCTCCTCGGCAAAGTGAGCCCCTCTTTCCACAAATGCACAATTCTCATGAATTTCCACCCTAAAATTCCCATAGGTACATTTAGATGGAAGCCCCAAGATATTTCTCTCTCTCTCTCTCTCTCTCTCTCTCTCTCTCTCTCTCTCTCTCTCTCCCCCCTCTCTGGAGAAACTACACTCTAATTCCTTTGTGAGTACTTTTAAAATTCTGTCTAATACACCTCTTTATGCCTCTTACTGCCACTGACAGGTCTTAAAAATTCTTTTCCATGATGGAAACCAGCAAAGCGATACCCTATCGCATGAGTGGAGTGAACCAGCATTCTCCAGCTCCACCCTGGGGAGTTTCTGTGACCTTCCTGGTGACATTCCCAGCTCTCACCTTTATGACCCAATGGGATGAGGACTGCAAGAACACTGACTTATTCTTTTGAAAATTCAAGAAATCAAATCAAGAACCAAGCACATGTGTGCCTCCCTAGTATTAATTATTTTAAGATATTTAATATGAAGCTGACAAACTGACTTAAAAAAAAAACTCTTGCCACTTAGTACCAAAAAATAGAAGTAGAAAATACCAGTTTAGAAATTCTAAAAATGGATCTAGCAGCAATCATGAATGAATATTATAATCATCATTAATAGCCTTCTCTAAAACTACTAAGTACAAACCAGTGCCCCAGACTGACTAGAGGCAAATACACAAGCCATAACTTTTTTTCTGAAATACTTAGCTCTTGAAATTTGACTATTTAATAATATTTTCTTCCAGTTCCTCAAACTGCTTCTAAGTATCTATCATGTCATAAGCACTACTAGGCACTGTTCCGTATATTTTCTCACTTAAACCACATGACTCCCAGGAAGTCGATAGAAGCATCAGATTCACCAAAAAACACAAGGTACTAAAATCTGCAGAATTGAAATTTTAACCCAGATCCTCCAATACCTCTGCACACAGCTTAACCTTACTGCCCCAAATTCTTTACTAAGTTCAGTTAATATCAACAAAACACATAAGGAGAAAATGTCATTACAGAAGATAACTTAAAATATAAGAAGAGGCTTTATATTCTCATATTTAAAATTAAATCACTGCCTTAAAATTAAACAAGAAGTCTCAAAATCTAACCAGCCTCACCACTGTGGGTTAACTGAGTCAAAGCAAAAAGCCCAGTAAAGCCAGGAGTAGAGATTCTGAAGACAGTTGTGGTAACAATTCCTGCCTCTGCTTGCATTTACTATCTAGGTGCCTCTGAGGAAATAATTTCAATTCTCAGAACTGAAGTTTCCTACTTTATATAAAGAAAATAATTCTCCCACAGGGCAATAAGTTAAGGATTAAACTAAATAGTGAAAAAATTCCTCCAGTACATGCTCAGAAAATGGTAGCTGATACGGTAAAATTATTTTTTTTCCTGAAACAAGTGATCTAACTTGTAAATTAAAGATAGATGATGTTAAAAATGCATTCACACACATAATACTATGTATTTATTAACCCATAAATTAGGAGTTCGTGTAGTAAAAGTCACAGTAAATATTGCTTGTGGAATCAAACATGCAACCATTGACCTACATTTGTGACCTTATCAATGATAGCTTCATCTTCCCATTCCCCTTTTCCCCCTCAGCTCCATCCCTTAAATTTATTCTAGCTGTCTCTCACCTCTCCATACTTACTCCCACTTCTGGTCGGGACTCTGCCGCTTTTGTCCCTCTTTTGTTCCTGTACCTGCAACATAGAAAGGTGATTAAAATTCAGGTCCCCTCCACATACAATCAACCTGCATCTATGCAAGGAATGATACTAAGGGTATATGTTTAAATGTATGATTAGCTGAAATTACTCATAATCTTCCAATATCTTGCCCAACTCTATCTCTCTACCCTACACACAGACAGACAGACACACACACACAGAGAGAGTGCACATTATTAACTCTTTTTTCCATATTTAATTTTTCTACTAACATTTTAGCTCGTGTCTCAACCTCTTAATGACAGGAAAATAATTTCCTCTTACAAACATATCTTATCTGATAGTTTGATAATTCTAAAAACAAATTTTCTTTGTCATATTAAATCAACCTCTCCTTTTATATCTTATTTAATCTGATTTTTTTCCTTCCCATTAATAGTACAGAAAAAGACAACAAAAAAAAAATCTTCATCTAATTTTTTTCCATAAAATCAGCTTTTCAGATAAGATTTTAGACAAATCAGGTTATATCACACAGACATTACACTAAGTGAAAGACGCCAGTCTCAAAAGACCACACAGAAGATTGTTTTGTGTATATGACACTCTGTGAATTACAAAATTATAGAAACAGAAGACATATTGCAGTAATGAAGGACAAGAACTTGAGTTTTAGAGGGAATATGTCTGACCCTAAAGAGGCAGCAAGGGAATTATGGACAGTAGTGAAATCATTTACTGTATCCTATTATGTTGTTAGTTGCAACAATCTAAACATGTATTAAGATTCATAGAACTCTACATTAAAATTCATTTAAAAAATTATATTTGTGATCTCTTAGCATGTGCCAGATGCTTGTCATGATTTTGTGGGCTTGACCCCAGGGATGTATGAACATTCTCATTCTCATTTTTGTGACGAGGAAACTGAGGCATAGAGATATTAATTAATTCACAGAACTTAACAAAGCTAAAGCTTGGATTTTTAACACAATGCGCGTGACTCCAAAATTAAATATACTTACCAGCATCCTATGCTGTCTCTGAAAATATCAAATAGAACTCTTATAAATCCAATTTAGCTTACAGCTACAGCATAATGTATGTCAAAAGGAAAACATATTGTTATGCAGACAAAAATGCTTAATTGCTGTTTAAAAATTAACATCTATATTTTCCAATTTTCAGTTTTCTTTGAAATCAAGCATCTTTCTGGTCACATACTAAAAAAAAAATTAAAACAATTTCTAATGCCTATAAACACTGTTTTTAGAAAAATTCCTCAACCACCCCTTAAGAAGTCATGATTCCAATGTAAAATGAAAACGGAATGCATCATTTGGAAACTCAAATAAATTGTTTTAAAAATCAAAAATCTTATTCTGTTCCCTACCTACTTCCCCAAAGCAAAATCTTCCTGGATATTTTTTGGAACTAAAACCTCTTAGTAATGAAACCAACGGATAAACACACCCACGTCTGGTGCCTTGTGGTCATTCTTACGTATTCATTTAGGTCTTTTGCTGCCTGAAATTGATATGCCCACAAACTCCATTCTGTGCATTTTACAAAAACAAACCTATTCTCTGCAGAGGGAAAACATGGCGTGCCTCAAACTCAGCAGTACTAGCAACAGGAAAGAGAGAAGGAAAGAACTGTGCTGCTTTTTAAAACTAAAATTTACAAAAAAAAAAAATCTGAGTTCAATAGGTGCTATTGAGATAATAAAGACTGTTTAGTTTGATGAAAAGAACTGAAAGAAGAAAATTTGCTTCTGTGTGTTGAATGGTCAATATTTTTCACAATGAATTTAACTTCTCCAATACAATGCTCAAGACAAATTACATATGTAATCATGTACACACTTTACTCCTCTAGGACAGAAAGGTGTCTGTATTACAGGTCTTCTTTGATTTGCCTTCTGAAAAATCCATGAGTTTTGTTTTGTTTTGTTTTGTTTTGTTTTGTTTTGTTGTGGAATTTGTATTTTGTTGCTGCTTGTTTTGTGGAACTGGAGATGTAACTCAAGAACGTTTTATCACTTAGCTTTGTCCCACCCCTTTGTAGTTTTCAATTGAGACAGACTCCTTTGGTTGCCCAGACTAGCCTTGAACTTGTGATATTTCAGCCTCAACTTCCCCTATTAGCTGAGACTGCAGGGGTCCATCATCATGCCAGGCTGTCAAGAACTTGCTGAGTACACTGCCCCCATCATTATCCTCCTAACACCTTCAGCATGAAGATGAAATTCAGAAACTTTTTCTAAAATGCTGTACTATACCTTCTGAACCTACTATTTCTGCAAAGTCATTTTAATAAAGAAATCAAAAATGGACATGTGAAAAGAGATTCATTGTCTTTGAAGCCAAACAATCCCACTAATCACTCAATCATTTACTATCAGTGCAACACAGTACCATTATTTGAATTCTCTTATCATTTTTCTAAAAGTGCGATAGCCATATTTACTTTTTAAGGTTACCTTGAAAATCAAGTAAGTTGATGCTAGATTAACAAAATTCTTTCCACAAACAAGCCACGCTGTATGTGGTAAATATAATAACAATCCAAAGGAAGAAATCATGCAAATAGAGCAATATTTATGGCTATTTGCAGCTCAGCATCTTCCATCAACAAGTTTCTCATGATCTGCCTCAATATCTGCTTTGACCTTGTTATATATTCATAGGCTTTTCATTGTTAATTATTACTTACCAGTGTGCCTCTTCTGGAATACAAGCCTTTAATTCACAAAAGATTAAATTCTCTACGGGAATATTTAAGAAATGTGAAATGACTTTGCAGCTTGATTTGGCAAGCAGGGAGATTGCACAACATTAATTCACAGGAGCAAGCACACCCGCCCACACACCCAGGAAGTACAGGGGTCTGTGGAAGTCAGTAGCTTATCTGTTATGTACACTCCGGAGATGTAAACAAGACTGTATGAGGACTCAGCGAGAATGCTTCCTCTGAGTCAGTATTAAACACACTTCCGAAATGCCACTGGGGGAAGGAAATAAAGCTATTGAACCCCAAAGACACCCAGGACAGAGTGCCAGGGACTATGGGAGTTTTCTTTAATAGTTTCTCAGAAACTGACACAATAATTAAAATAGGTTTGCATTTTTTAATTGTTGCTTAACAATAACAACTTGCTTGAGTTATAATGGGCTGTAATCTTATTGAAAGTATCCTATCAGAAATGCACATGATTTATGTGGACTGGCAGGTGTTTTGAAACAATTTTCAGATTGACTTTAAAAGAAGTTTAGCACAATTTCTACCTGGTGGTAATAACTTTATGTCATAGTATTTAAATTTTTGATTCAAGATGAATGAGGCAAAGATCTCAATGGTGAAAGAAATAAAATTCACGTGTTCTCTTAGCACAGCATATAGTGGGAAAGATCACGAGTACAATATTAGGCAAGTTATACCTCCATACTTTCTAATTTAATGGTCTTGAACAAATTGTATTTTCTTACTTAGATTTCATTTTCTCATCTATAAGATCAGGACACACAAAAAGTCCTTATGAAGATCAGATTAGGTATGAGATGAAAAGTATTTAGGCAAACATTGTTATAGGACTAAGGGCTTTCTCCTGTAAAAAGCCTCTGATCGACTACGACAGATTTAGAAAGAAACTAAGCTTAGTTTTGCTTCAGGTAGAGAATGAGTCCTAAAGCTTACATGCTTTTTTGGCCTGTATTACACTCAGGTTTTGCAGAAGGAAAGAAAAAAGCAACCACCACCTATAACTGGAAGTCTGCAGTTAGAAGTGAACCTAGAGAGTATTTTGTTTCTGATTTCAGGAGAACGAATACAGAAATTACAAATCATAGAAAGAGGAAGGAGATAAAGCATTTTAATCCTTACCAATGTCCACAAGGTAAGCTGTTTCATTGAGTGTTGTCTGGATGCTCAGACAGTAAAGGACATGACCATTTCTGGCAATCCAAAGCTTGACCTCATGCTTGGACTTCTAAAGGTAAACTTCCTGAGAGGAAATTAAATCCAGAAAGCCTCTTCCAGTTTGGGCTATGTGTCCTGCCAAAACCACTGTGAGAAATATTAAGACTAAATTAAATTTCTTAAAAATGTATCTTAAAGTACTAAGGCCAACCAAAAGGGAGGTTTTTTTAACTTAGTATAGGAAGTGAAATCAAAGATTTCCAAAATATTCTTTCATCCTTGCCTATGTTTCTATAAAAATATCCTCCAAAGTAAGATAAAAGAGTTCCTCCTCCCCTCCCTATAATTTTACTTAAACTCTATAATCTTTAGACTTTAAAAAATGAGAACATTAGACCAAAAGAAAAAAGAACTATGACAGTTATAATTTAAATATGTAGTATGTGTAAATCAAATTAAACAGAATTCTGCACCTTATTTTCATTACTCAAGCTATCCAGGATCACTCAAGTTTTTCTTTTAAAGGTACAGTATACCTCCTGGACTCAGTAGAAGCATTAGAGGTCAAATAGAGTCCATTCTTCAAGCAGATGAGACTGTGTCCTATTTTTAAAAAGACCTCAAGAGAAGGAAATTCCACAAGCTTCCCAGATACGCATTCCAGTGACTATCAAACCTCACCGTCTGAAAATTCTCCCTTCTTTTCTTATCTAAATCCCTCATGCTGTAACTTAAGCCCGGTGCCTCCTGTCTGGTCCTGGATGAAGATCATCCTCGTTCTGCATAGACTGAGCTCCTCAAACTAAGCTCTTTTTAATTTCTCTAAGCCGGGAGCTACTAGATTTCTAACTCTGTTCACAGCTATTCAATTATCCTGCTCACTCACCTACAATTTTCTTCCAAGTTTTTCTTCCTTCTCCCCTTTTATTTGTTTCAATACTGGGGATTCAGGCCTGTTGAAATTTTATGACAGGGTCTTGCTAAGTCGCTAAGTTGCCCAAGCTGGGCTTCAAATTCTGATCCTTCCATCTCAGCCCCACTGGTAGGATTAAAGGTGTGTGCCAGTGTGCCCTACATCTTAATCTTATAGTCATTTCAAATAGTCTTTTAAAACAATATTTTAAAACAAAGGACATGAAAAATAGTCAATAATTTTATGACATTAAACAATTTACTTATAATTTATTTTGTTCTTCCATGAACGTATATCTGTGTATATCCTATATGGATTTGTAAATATATATATATATATATATATATATATATATATATATATATATATATATATATATATTCATAATTTTATATATATGTGTGTACATGTATAATTGCAGCTTTATGGAATTTATTTTGAGGTTTTTCAATTCCTTCTTAAATTTTGTAAACCAAACGTGTTTAGACTGAGAAACTTTAACAAAGAACTTTTGACAATACTAAGGTTCATTTTCTAAAGATTTCCTCTTTTATTCAAGAAAATTAAATAATTGACTACTAAGTACCAAAACAGTTTGCTAGCTTCTAAGGATATAAAACCCTTGTTACTGGCCTCCCTGTTACCAGTCTATGCCCTCACCTTTCAATCAGTAGCACAGCAGCCTAGGGATCTTTCACATGTGTTTTAAAAAGGTGATAATATTTTCCAGTACATAATCATCCAATAGTTTCCTATTGCATTAGAGTAGAGCCTTTTCTTTCTTTCTTTCCTTTCTTTCCATATTTATCTTTATTTGATTTTAAAGTTTTTAAAAATACCTTCTCTTAAATTTTTCTCACCATTTTCAATGAATTCACAGAGGTTCATAATTCTTATTATAAATTTATTAGAAATAAAACAGAATGATATTCTAGTGTTGGAGAATCTGTTACATATATGCATCTAACATGAAAGATCATGATTGTTTTCTGGTCCTCCCACACCCTTCCTAAGTCTCCCTAACTCCCACTATCACATCCAAGTTTCTCTGACATGAGAAAGCCAGAATATAGGCAATCCACAGAGCTTCTCCTGATTCTGGAGTCTGAAAAGCATAAGATCACGGTGCCAGCTTGTTCAGATTCTGGTAAAGCCCACCAGATGGTCACTATTCCCAGATGGCCATCTTCTTGCCATATTCTCACATGGTGAAAACCCTGAGGGAGCACTCTGGGGTCTTTTTAATAAGAGCCCTTAATCCCATGCCATATCAGCCTTCATGACTTACCTACCTCCTAGAAGCCCCACTTTCAAATATTTTCATACAGAAATTAGAGTTTAGCATATGAATTTTGAAAGGCTATAAACATTCAGTTCATTGTTAAGGGTTAAACATGGGAGAGAGAGGGCAAAGGATCCCATGTGATCCCATGTCTTGTGACACAGGCTTCTGAAGGCCAAGACAGGATCACAAGTTCAAGCTACCCTGGGAGCTATCCTCATTAGCAACTTAATGACTTAAAAATCAAAACTTCAAAATGGGCTGGAAATGTAACTAAGGATGAAGGCCCCAGATTCAATCCCCAGTGTGACAGAAAAGGCAGAGCTGCTGCAGAAGATGTCAAGTGGGAAGTCTCCCAGATTATTTTCTATTCACTAATACCTCACTTCTTGCAAATTATAAAGAACAACTTGTATTTCCCTATATTTGTTTATAACTCCTTGCATTCCCATTTACATTGTTCTCTTTCAGGCATATTCTTCCTCTCCTGGTAGTTAGCCCAAATCATCACCTTCCTGTAGACTGAGCTTTTTCTATAACTGTAAGAACAGAGATGCACCATAGGTAGAAACTAGTTCTTATCCATCTCTCAGCTTCCAGCACATTGAGACACTTCTTAGATGAATAAAATGAGGAAACATAATGAAGTGGCCTTGTAAAAACCTAATCACTTTAAACTGAGAGGATAAAAGTAGTTGCTATGGTTTAGATCTAAATGTCCCCAAAGTCTCCAGGACTGGGCTTTTGGAAGGTTATTGGACCAGGAGAGCACTATAATCACCTGGAGACCAATCCGCTAATGAGGTAAAAAAATGAACATTCTGTAGGTTAGAACAGGCAAGTCACTGGGGATGTGACCTGGATGATGGGTATGTTGTTATCCCCAGCTCCTCCTCTCTCTCTCTCTCTCTCTCTCTCTCTCTCTCTCTCTCTTTCTCTCTTACCCTCTTTTTCTTCTATTTTTTGGTTCCATGAGTAGCTTTCCTCCACCAGGTTCATTCACCACGTGGTCTCTGCTTTGGAGCGAGCAGGACATAGGTCGAATCCCCCAAACCTCTCCTCCTTCAAGCTGCACCAAATGTTTTGTCTCTGGGATGCGAAAACTGACTCACAGAGTAGTTTTCACAGGGGAATTGACATTGGTGTTAGGCCTTGAAAGCTGCGGCCATTCAAGCAGGTGAGCAGCGGTGTTGGGATAGAGAAACAGAACACCGGGAGACCAGCTCACTTCAGCTAGTCTGTTCCAAGCAGCAGTCAAGGAGCAGAATGCAGGAAATCTTAAGAATTATTTTTATATTTATGGACAATGAAGAGCCACTTAAGATGGTTAAAAAGACACCTACAACAGTAAGGAAGGAGCTATCAGCAGTGGAGTTTTGTTCAAAATAGCAAAATACATGATTCTGGTTAAAAAATTTCCCCCTCCTCAATTACAAATTCTGAATATTAAAAGTAATTATTAGAGGATAATCAAAAACAACAAACAAACATCTCATTATCGAGCATCAATATCAAAGCCACCTGTGTCAAGTAAGATTTGTTTTCAAGCAGTTTTTCTCCTAAGGACACTTTCCACACTCTGTACTTCAAATTAGCTAAAATTCATAAAGAAAGTCATTGTCTTTCTCACTTGAGAAGTCACAGAATAAACTCAGAGATGCCACAGTGACTGGATATTGAATGGGAAAATCCCTGAGGGGAAAAACCTATAGAGAAGAAAAACTAAAAATTCTACAAACAAATGTCCTTCAGGTGATCCACTGGACCATGTATGCAGTGGGGGAGGGGGAGGAGCTGGGGGAGAGAGAGAGGACTCAGCCTAGGAATAACAGTTGGAAGACTGATCAATTGAACAGAGATTTAAGCTATTGTTATTCTCCTTCACAAACATCAATATTTATCAGAGAAAAGTAACAGACTGCAAAATATCTATAACAAATTATCTCTGGTACTTTGAATAAAATTTTAAGTCACTAGAAATTGGAAGAAAGGAGAAACATGATATGTATTCAAGTGTATACTCAAGACAGTCAATAGAAGCCAAACTCTGAAATGACCAAGATGTCATAACTAGAAAATGAAACTTTCAAATTACTATCATAAATATGCCCAAAGACATGAGAAGTTATAGACGTAATAAATGAATAGAAATGGCACACCAACAGAAAGATGAAAACTATGTAAACAAAAAACAAAAAAGAGATCTTAGAACTATAATATGTAGTAATGAAAGTAAAAACTTCCTGAATGAGCATAACTTCAAAATGAAGATGTTAGGGGAGAAAAGAGTAAATGTTAAGATCACTTTGCAGCAAGAAGGAAAAAACGATTGAAAAAAGAACAGTTTTTGACTATGAAATATATCAAGAGGTCTATGAAGTCTTAGAAATAAAAGGAGAAGGAAAGGGGAAAATATTTGAAGAAATAATGCCCAGATGTTTAATAAAGTTGTTTAAAATATGAACCCACATACATGATAATCTTTATGAACCTAATAGGATAACTATTTAGAAAATTAAGTACCTCATAAACAAAATATTGGGAAAATCAAGAATAAAGGAACAATCTTGAAAATATCTGAAGGGAGAAGAAATATTACATGACAGAGACAGAGAGAAATAATGCCTGACTTCTCAACAGAAGCAGTGGGACAGAAGACAGCAGAACACATGTAAGTGTCAAATTAAAAAAGGAAAAACAGAGTTTAAAAACTATCAAACCAGAATCCTCTATTCAGTGAAAACATGTTTTCAAAATGAAGGTAAAATGGACTTTTTCTGAAAATGTATTACCACCAAGTTTGTGGTAAGTTATTAATGTTAAAGAAAAGAACATCACATGAAAGCTCAGGAGTTACATAATGAATGAAAAACCACAGAAACAACAAATATTATAATCAAGTATAAATGCTTAATGAGTTTTTACTTTTATTTAAAAATATAACTGAAAATACGACTTTCAAAGATTACCAATATCTGTGGAAATTTTTAACATAGAGACCAAAATCAAGCAACAGATCTAAAAAATCAAGTCACCTTATTTAGTATTTCAGAACACTGGAAATTATGCTTTCAGAGAGGGGAAAAATAATCACATATGCAGGACTACACACAAAAACTCTATTAGAACCACTTCAATAGCAATGCTGGAAAAAGAACATATTGCTCTCAAATACTTGAAAGAATTTTTCTAATATTATTATGTATTATTTAATCAAGTAGAAAGAAAAAGTGAAAACTTTTTTTAGATTTTCAGTGTCTCAAAATATTATGTTTCATAAACTCTAAGACTATGTAGGAAGTTCGCCAAGAACAAAATGACGAGGCATGAGAAATCTGAGTTTGGGCAGAAGAAAATAGCAGAGACGTCTCAGAAGGACAAAGATGTAAAGACACCACATAGAGTATTTGGGGAGAAAAACTACAAAATGATCAATCTTCAGTCATTTTTAGGCTAAGTAGTGGTCCCCTTCAATTTGGCATTTAAGGCCTCTTAGAAATCCTACTGCACTATTTGTTGATGGCTCCTTCGTCTTTCTATTTATGTGCTTGGCACCTACCACGAAAATAACACGGAGAAACAGACAAAGTGGGGCAGAAAATGGAAAATAGGGGCATCATGGGATTTAAGGATACTTGTTTTAGTTTGAGTGTCCACCAAAAGCAGAACCTGGGGGTGGGAGGCAGGGAGAAGCTTGTAAACTGGGAGCAGAAGTGAGAGACGGAGAAAAAAACGAGAGGAAGTGAAAAAACACATATAAAAATGCATTCTTAAAATAGGCAAGAGGCTCTCAGTTATGCCTGCAGTCTACCAAAAGGTGTAAGAGGAATGCCTTTTTGAGTTAATAACCTGAAGATGAGCCATTTCTGGCCACCAGCTTGCATTCCACGTTAATATTGGGTTGTAAACCCTGGTATGCTTCCAAAGGGTGCACACACCCCTCGAATTGCTTCCCAGTGCCGATAGATTGTCCTGGAAAAAACTGAGGACAAAAGTTTAAAACATGCAGTGCGGAAACATTTGAGGAAAAATATCAGCATGACGTCAGCCAAGCTGCCCGCTGCATCCACACTGTAATCAGGGATGAGGCCAAGAGGATATGAGTCAGGAAGCCAAAATGACCCATACAGTCTGCCTTTTGTGCCCACAGTAAGTCCCATATACCTCTCCGCCTCCAAGGTGCTGATCAACCACAATCTCTACACATGACTTAACAGGCAAATATTAATAGAATAAAATATCAGTGCCACAACTGCTGCTGAAGTTGAACCTGATATTTATCAGCTCCAGCACCCACATAAAATTTCCCTCACACTCGGTCAGCTCTATTATATGTCTAGGTTTCTAGGCTAACCAGGTAACTCAGAACTTCACCTTGAGCAGACTAAGCCCATGGCTGCCTTGTTCTTGCCAGAATATGATCATTGTCATTTTCATTGACATTGTCTTTGGGCAATAAATGCCAAGAAATTCCCATGATGTCAAATCACCAGCACACATTAGCTGTTCAATTTCATGGAATTCATTGTGATGTTTCCATACATGAACATGGCATGTACTAATTCACATCCATCCACCCTCTCTCACAGCACTAGCTCCAGGCCCTAGTAATCGGTTCTCACATCCCAGGTGGCCTTTTGGGTGTGGTTCCCACACATCAGAGAGAACTGCTGATGCCTGCCTTCCTGCGTCTGTTTATTTCACCTAGCACGATAGCCACTGCTTCCATTCATTTTTGCCACAAATGACAGGATTTCATTCTTTTCATGGCTGAATAATGTTCCATTTTGTACACATACCATAAACTCTTTATCTATTTATCTGTTGAGGAAAACCTAGGCTGATGCTATGTGACAGTCATTGCAAATACTGGGCATGCTTGTGTCCCTTTGTATGCTGCCTTCATTTTCTTTGAATATATATCTAGGAGTGGAACAGCTGATGCATATAGTCATTTAATTATTAGTTTTTTGATGAATCTTCATATGCCTCCCATAGTGTGGTTATACTAATTTATATCACCATCAATAGTGTATGAGTGCTTTTTTCTCCACATCCTTGTCAGTATATACATATACATACTATATCTATTCTATAACTATAGACATGCATATATACACATATGTGTATATTGATATGTAGATATGTATTAGCCATCCTAAGTTGGGTGAGATGTCTCATTATAGTTTAGATTTGCATTTCCCACATGGCTGGTGATACTGAGCATTTTTCTGTACTTCAGCCTTTATATTTCTTCTTTTGAGAGATATCTAACTTCCCGTAATTGAACCACACTTTGCCAGTGCTTTAGTGATATCAAATTTCCCTGAGCTTCAGTTTCCAAGATCTCCTCATCTCAAATCACTTCCAGTGAGAGTCTAGGTGCATTACTTTGGATTCTACCAGGAAAAAAAAAAAAAGCCTTGGTCAAAGAGGACAGCTTAGAATATGTGATGGGTCAAGAAGGTAGGAATGAGGGGAGCTGCATCTCCGCATCATGGCACTGGGACGTGGCGTTTAACTGTGGTGGCTAAGGAACACACACAGAGCTGTATACTAGAGAAAAGCAACTTGAAAAAGAATTTATTTCTAGATTTTCATCCCTTGTTTGCTGAGGATTGTTCTCAGAAGCTAACTTTCATACATTTGGGGAGCTCTAGGTGTGACATTCACACGCAGCACACATTCCCAAGTTTGACACTAGAGATCCCAAGGAAAATAAGTGGAAAGCACATGGTCGTCACTTGAGATAAGTCAAGTGCGGCATGAACACTGCACCCAGACTGGAATCAGAGGTGGGGCATGGAACATGTAAGTTAGAGTACCACAGGCCCTAATGCAACTTTGATGAGCTTCTCAAGGAAACTGTGACTCCTCCACTTGGTAAATCATAAGAAGCATCATGACCTTTAAACAAAGGCGTAACACAATTTGGTCTGTAGTATAGAAGAAGAATACTTGAGACTCTGGAAAGAATGAGTTAGGACAGAAAGCAGGACGGTACTTTGTGGGGGGTTATTTTGGAGGCTCCCCTACAATTAAGAGAGCACCAGTGCACTCCCAGTTATGACGAGGAAAGGCATGATTTCATCCACTAGTTCAGGGGCTGACTGAATAGCACAAAGCTGGGAAAAATACAACTTTGAAATTTTGGTAAAGATAATGTTATAACAAAATATCAGAAAATAGCCAATACTGTCAATCAGTAGGGAGGATAGACTTTGTTGACTAAATCAATAATAATTTCAAAAATAGGCCAATAAATGAATCATGAGACTAATTTTAAGTGTGTACATAGAAAAAAAAATCAAGTCATGTTTTGATGGTAACAAAAAAACAGGGCCATAAATAAAGAAGAAATGAACACAAACTTTCATTTTCACATTTTAAATAATTTGTTGGCCTATTTATCTTTTAAAACGTGTTGTTAGTTAATATTGGATCCCAAAATAAGGAGACAAAGTGAAGACTTTGAAAATAAAAAAGGAGAACTTCTTTTCTATACATGTATGGATGCAAAACAAAACAAAACTTGTACCTATATACTTTTTTAAAAAAAAAAGTTTTGTATGATATAAGAGAGGAACAAAAAATAATTTATTAAAGGAACTCCACAGGAACTAATTAAGTGCCACAGAATTACTGAAAGCATCCAATTTTATCCTTGTGTGTAACAGTGGTTTTAAATTCAAATTAAATCTAAAAAATGCTATCATTTATAATCTATAAAATTTATTGTTTCTCAGTCTAGAATGGCTTTGTATTGTCCTCTGTACCTCTTTTGCTATTATCTGAACACTCACAAAATGAATGTACCTTTCTTCTTTTGTAAAATTTTTATTCCTCTAAATACACACAACTGTCCTTTTCATATTTTCTTTAATAAATGATGTGTAATGAGCAACTACCATGTATGTTTTCTGATACTAGGATTAATAACACAAACAAAAGAAATCACCTTCTGATAATCAGGGCCTAGGCTTGTGTTCAGACTTTTGCAGGTGATTAATGTCCCTTCACAAACAATTCCCTTAACAATTCTGAGCTCCAACATCCTCATTGTGAAAGTGAGAAAATGTCTTAATGTGCTGCAGAATTATGTTGATATAGATATTGTTCACTTATATATGCACTCATTAAGTCAACAAACAATGAGTTCCCTCACTATGTAGTAAGTGTTGGGCTCTATCTGTGCTTTATGAATCAAAAAAAAAAATATGCCAACAGTGTGAGCTACTATTTGGTGTATGAAATGTGTTAAACTGACTTTTTTTACTTCTTTATTTCTTTGCTTTGTTTCAAAACATTTTTAGGAAATAGCCTCCAAAATCAATAAATGGGATTGTATCAAATTAAAAAGTTTCTGTAAGGCAAAGGAAATTGTCAACAGTGTGATGAGAGATCAAAGAAAATGGGAAAAAAATCTTCAAGACCTACACCTTGGACAGGAGGCTAGTAACTAGAATGTACAAGGAATTGGAGGAAAATCAAAGACCTAACTAGAAAATGGGCAACTAAAAGGAATAGACAGTTTAAATAAAGAAGTTTAACTTCCCAGTAAATATATAAAAAGATGTTCAGCATCCTTAGTCATAAGAGAAATGCAAATCAAAACATCACTAAGGTGTCATGTTACCCAGAAAGAATGGTGCATAGCAAGATCTCAAACAGCAATCAATGCTGGTGAGGCTGCAGGAGCAAAAGGATCCCTTTTACACTGCTGGTGGGAATCCAAACTGGTACAACTGTTATAGAGGGCAGTATGGAGGTTTTTCCAAAGGCTGAAAATAAATATTCCATTCAATCCAGCGACACCCCTTCTGGGTATCTTATGAAAGAGTTAAAAGCAACAAATAACAAAGATACATATATATACTCATATTTACAGCAGCACAACTAACAATAGCTAAAAAGTGGAAGATGCCAAAATCCCCATCAACAGAACAATGGACACAAAAACTTTAGTATATGTACACGACGGAATACTACTTTTCCATAAAGACTGATAGATTTGAGGCTCTTGCAGGTAAACGCAGTCAACTTGAGGTGATCATGTTTAGTGAAGCAAGTCAGACACAGAAGGTTAAACACTGACTGGTTTCCATTATATAAGAGACCCTGAATACAGGCATTTTATAGAACCAAATGGGTGTGACCGTGGGAGTTAGGGGGAATTAGGAGGGTGCTAGAGGGTCAAAAAAGGGAAGGGAAAGGGACTGCAATGTTGATATGATGTACATGTGCAGAGAATACTCAAGCTCAGTGTAAACAACATTGTGTATCTCTCTCTCTCTCTCTCTCTCTCTCTGTCTCTCTCACACACACACGATAAAAATAAGGAAAAAAGATTTTTATCCATTGCTATATAAATTCAATCATCAAAAATATTAAAATAAAATATTACAAACATTTAAATAACTAAATTCAACAAATAGCATGTGAACTTGATAAAGAAGAGCATACATAAGTAGTTCACCAGACAGTCCAGGAAATTAGGAAGTAAACTGAGGCAAGAAGGAAAATAATGAGTAAAGACAGCAAGAAAAGAAACGGGATTTGGAGGGTAATTTAAGCTGACCTATCTCAGAATCCCCTGTGCTCAAACTCTTCCTCACAGCCATTTGGTGGTCTAGAAAATGGTATATGTCACTGGTATTTAAATTGTTTGATTGAGTTCTGCAGAGAATTTCAGGAAATGATGATGTACAGGATGTTTGTGATATTTTGATATTTCCTATTCTTTCATATGTGGATTACATGAATTACAAATAAAACTCTGCATATATCTTTATATTTTAATATTATAGTATTTGCTCCCATGGGCTAATATAAATAAGTATTTGAATGAGCAAATAAAAGTAGTGGAGAAAAATCCCCCGTGCAGAGGAGCTCTAAATCATTTACATAAATACTGCTCCTTCAAGGGTCTTAGTTATTTTTCCATTGCCGTAGGCCAATACCCAACATCCACAACATAAGGAAGGAAAGATTTATTTTAGTTCACAATCTCACAAGGCCTGAGTCTATTCAAGGGTGACTGGCAATGCCAGAAGCACTTGGTGGCAGGAGGAGAGCTGTTCACAGCATCACAGACAAGAAGCCAAGTATGTAAGGAAGGGCAAAGCATGTATCCTTCAAGGTCATGTCCCAGTGACTGCCCTTTCCTGTCAAGCCTCAGTGTTCCACCACTTTCAAGTTAAGCCCCAGTCATTGATCCACCCCTTCTAGGTCACATGCCCAGCAATGTCTCACAAGCCTGTAATCTGTAATCTACTACTCAAGAAAACTATTGTATTTAAACTTCATAGACTTCTCCCTAAAATGAGCTCTTCTTTGACCATTTAGAAATTAAACTTTGAAATAGATCTTCTCTCTAATCAATTCAAATTTTAATTCTGAGTCTATTGTTAGTTCTTAATGAAATGTTTCACTTCATTCTGGTACTACAGATACTTTTTGAAGATTTCCTGAAGCCTCACTATTGGAAAACACTGCCTGCTTTTCCAAAGCTCTTTTTAATGACTCATGTTCTTAATAGCCTCTGTTTAAGTGACAAAAGAACCACTGTTGTTAGGAGGGATGTACAGTGCATTACACAAGTTTACCCTGGCAAGCCCCAAGGCTGATCTGCAATCCTGCGTCAGCACTTTTCAGTCCAGTTAATAGGGATGCAGATGGGTGGGTTAGCTGTGCTGGCTTCTCAGCCAGCCAATCAAAACATGGAAGACAAAGGCTTTTATCAGCTCCATGCTGACCACAGCTCCCTACAGTATTGCTAAAGTCAGATTTTTCTCTTCACTTTCCATATACAAAGTGCCTCTCACCTGAGAAAAATCAGATTCCTTCCACAGCCCAGGGCTTAAGTTTGTTGTTCTGGTGAGCATGTGATTGCTCCCTTTGGGAAAGGGTAAAGGAAGCCTCTTTCAGTCTTTCTTACAAAATAACCCAACAGCTGTCTGAATACACGGGATACAAACCAAGGACAACTAGCCAGCAGGGCGCACAGTTGGGATGACACTATATAAATAAAGGAAAACGAAAAATGAAACCATTATCTGATACTATTTCGGTGAGAGAGATGTTCTTTCCTTCTGCTTGAGCAGTCTGCTCTGCTTGGCTGTCACTCAAAGAGCCCCGCCCCGCCACCTTAATGGTGGTCCTCCCACCCACGCAGGATTCTTCCTTAAACAGACTTTCGTGTTACTAGGAGAAGTTGCCATTTTCTACAGTTTAATTTTACTTGTTTTGTCTGTTTCACTCACCAGAGATATGTTGTTTCTCAGAGCAGAATTCATTATTTTTTTTGTGCTGTGCTCTACTTTCCTCAGTAAATACGTCATACTTGTGAAAGCACAGGATAATTAGTAGAACTCAGCCTCTGAATTAGCCAGATAATGTATGTTTCAGTTCTGGCTCTATTGTTGTCAAACAGGTAGTTTTGCTAGTGAAATTTCAAATATGATAATGATGTATAACTACCACCAAATCTCAGGAACTGGCATTAGCAAGTATTTGTTGCATTCACAATTCAGAGAGATTGCTGTGACTGTTAGGCTTGGTGACAATCAGCCTTTAAGGCAGGCTCACAATGGGGCCATATATTTCTTTACTCTAGCAGCAGTAGCAACTCAACACATTTTCATACTGAATTACAGGAACACAAAGAGGAGAACAGAAACACATGAGCTTCCTAAAGTCTCAGCATGGAATTGGCATGACGTGACATCTGCCCATATTTCATTAGGAAAGCATGGTCATAGACCATGATACACCATGGTAAAGATGAGCAGCAAAAATAGATTGCAGAAAAATAAGATTATCTACCACACTGAAACAGTGAACTTCATAAAGTTTCATCTTCTGGAAAAAAGGACAATGGTTCTAATCTCGAGTTGGAGAAAAGGATGACAATTCTAATTCTAGCCTTACCAGTGCCCAGGCTCTTGTTGGGGATGAATGTTTTATTCAGACATTACTAAAAGGGTTTGGCATTAGAGTCAGAAAGATGGCAACCACATAGGGCCCTCATTCATTCAGTCAACAAAGGTAAACTCAGAAAGAGTTGAGATAGAGTAGTTAAACACTTGAGGGACTTAGCTCTGAGAAAAAATAAAGCTTCAGAAAATGGACCAGACTAACAGAAGTTACTGATTCCAGCAGGAGTAGCAGTGGGACATGGCAAAAGCCAAAAACTGCATCCAGGACTTTCCCAGACCTGGCTTGTCCTCGGGCAGAGGTGGACAGATATGCATCACTTTCACAGTACACATTGTTCCTACTTGCATCACTGCCACAATCCCATCAGCTGGCTGCTAGCACACAGGACGGTGGCTTACTGATACAAGAATAATAGGACAGGCCCAGCAACACAGAGAAAAGACAGACTCCAAGACTGAAAGGACTGATGGGGTCTCAGGTGAGGACCTGCTAGGGAGATGGGGCTCCCTGCCCAGTTAAGTGCCTAGCAATTGGTGCCGAGGAGATATACCCATGGTAGTGAGCTGGAGGCACAGGGAAAGAAGAATGGAAGCCCACAACCCAGAGACAATGGAATCCCAGAAAACACTGGGAGTAGTGCACAGGAGGTGGGAGCAGGCTTGGTAGTCACTGCCCCCACATACAGGCTCAGAGGGGATGGGAATGAGGCGAGTTGCTACCCAACCATGCTCACATAACAACTTGCTCTAAGACTGACAGCATCCTTACTTTGAAGGTAAACAAGTGACAGGTTGCCACTAGGGTGAGGTGAGTGGCTACTCAGTGCATGCACCACATATATCCATGCTACTCCCACTGCTGCAGCCACTGCCCCCACTGTTGCTTTGCTTCGGGAACACAGAAGCAGCCAAGCACCAGTCAGAAGACTGGGTTAGAGAGTTGGAGAAGAAAATCAGGGAGCATGAGAGAAGGGCAGGGGCACCAAGGGCTCCAAAGCTGTCACCACCACCACCACCACCTACATCCTTCTAGAGGCTACCAAAAAGAGAGGAAAAGAGAAGAGGAAGAGCTACTAATGGTGGCCACTGTGGAGAAAAGAAACCTTTCCAGGGCAACCCCAGCAGTAACTTACAGGGCTGAGTTTGCAGAGACGGAGGGTCCTGATAAAGAGCCTCCCAGCTTCCCTGGCTCTGCATCAGGCATCCAAAGGAGAGCACACAAGTCAGTGCTCTCCATAATCTTGGGTCCTTCTATTAGAACACAAAGATTGCCTAGACAACCACCACCACAAGCTAGCAAACCCCACATTAGTGTGATGAGAAAACACAGGAACAGACATCTCAAAAAAAGCCCTAAGTCCACCATTGGAAACCCAGATGGGATTAGAGGAAAAGTCAAAACTCCAACACTTCAAAAACAGAAAACATCAATCTTCTGGAAGAACATAAGAGAGATTGAAACAACATCCTACAGATGCATAATGAGCTTTAAGAAAAAACAGCTAAAGAGTTCAGAAGGAAACAAATGAGAGGCTAGCAGAGCTACAGAATTCAAGTAAAAAAAAAAGAATGACAAATTCACTAAAGAGTTCAAAAATACAAAAAAGATACTTGTAAGAGCACCAAGAGATGAAAACATTATTGGAAACTCTGAAAAAAAAAAAGAATAACCCAAAATGAGGACAGAATATCACATCTAGAAGACAGGATGCAAATTATGAGCCAAATTCTTAATGATGTTCAACTAATACTATACTAATGCAGAAATGGTTCCTAAGAGATGCTAAATGACTGATGGAAGGAAGTTTAATCTCAGAATTAGAGGACACAAGTAAAAACAGAAATCCAAGCTAAAAGAATAAGAAATCATTCAATGAAATCATAAGAGAAAACTTCCTGTATGCAGGGAAAAAATGGACACATGCATGACAGAGACATATGGTACACCAACTAGACACAACCAAAACAGAAGCTCTCCAAGACACATCTTAATAAGTTATAGACATACAGTGAAAACAGAAAATCCCAAACCACGTAAGAAAAACAGCAAGTAACCTACAAAGGCAACCCAATCAGAATAACAACAGACTTTGCAACACCAACACTGAAGCCAGATGAACATGAAATGAAGTCTTCAAAGCCTTGAACCAAACAACTGTCAACCAAGACTTCCATATTCTGCATAATTATACATTAAAATTGACAATGACATGAAGACCTTCCATGACAAAGAAATCATGAAGAAATTTCTGACAACTAAGGACCATAAAAAAAATTCTCAGGGGTCTTCTGTATGAGATAAGAAAGATAAGCACACCGAAGAAACCAGAGACAGGTATATATTCAACAGAGAGAACAGCTAAATGAACAGGAAAACAGAAAGAAATCAATATACAAATTTCAGGACAATGGCATGACTCAACACTTAAAAGACAAGTATAACTCAATGTCAGCATTCTCAACTCATCAATCAAAAGAAACAGATTGGCAAACTGGATTAAAAAAACATAACTCAATCATATGTTGCTTACAATAGGCCCACCTTATCCAAAAAGATAAACACAGACTGAAAGGTGAAAAAATGGGATTTCATATCCCACTCAAAAGGTAAATGAAAGCGAGCAAGGGTACCAACTCCTGACTGACAAAGAAGATTTTAAACCAAAACTGGTCAAAAGAGACAAATAAGCTTAGCTCATCCTAATAAGGGGAAAAATTCATGGGAGGAGCTGACAATAGTAAACAATTATGCACCAAACAATTACACAGCCAACTATATAAAACAAAAGCTAAAGAGCTTAAAAGAAAAAATAGATCCGAACACAATTATAGTGGGGGACTTTAACACTCCTCTCTCCCAGTAAGACAGGTCAAATCACCCAACACAACAAAGACATAGCAGATCTGAGCAATACGACGGAAGAAATGGATCTGACGACATTTATAAAGTTTTTCATCCAACAAGAGAATACACATTCTCGTAGCCCATGAATCATTTTCCAAAATAGTCCATATTCTAGGTCACAAATCATGCATAAACAATTTTTTAAAAAATGAAATAATCTTATGTGTTCTATCAGATCACAGTGGAATCAAACTAGAAATAAACAACAACACAAATAATATATTACTCAAATAGAAGTTGAATAGTAAACTATTGAACAAATATTGGGTCCTAGAAGAAATCAGGGAAAAAAAAATAAAAGATTCTCTTAGGTCAACTCACAAAAAGAAGGAAAGATAAATTTTGCATCAATGTAATTAGAAATAAAAAAGGTGAAATTACAACAGACAGCATTGAAACCCAAGGGATTGTCAGAAGTTACTTTGAAATTTTATTCTCCAGTAAATTTAAGAACCTACAAGAAATGGATGAATTTCTAAATGCATATTAACCTCTAAAATTGCAACAAGGAGAAATAAAACACCTGAATAAACCAATAAACAACTGCAAAATTGAGGAAGTAATAAAAACAATTCCAACTAAGAACACAAGATCTGATGGATTTATTGGCAGAATTCTATTGGGAATTATGGGAAGATTGAATGCCAATATTCATCAAAATCTTTCAAGAAACCAAAAAGGAAGTAAAGTAGACAAAGTCATTACTCAAACCCCATATAACTTTAATACCAAAAAAACAAACAGAAAAAGACCCAATTAAAAAAGAAAATTATGGGCCAATCTCCCTGGTGAATACAGATGCAAAAATACTCAACAAGATACTCACAAACAGAATACAACAAATCATAAAAAAAGATCCTATATCATGACCAAGTGGGCTTTATCCCATGCATGCAGGAAGTGTTCAACATACATGAACCAATAACTATGATATGCCATTATTAACAGATACAAAGATAAAAATCACACGATCATCTCAATAGATGAAGAAAAAGTATTTGACAAAATTCATCCATCTATTTATATAAAAACACTGAAGAAAATTGGAATAGAAGGACCTAAACTCAATCTGATCCAAGCCATCTACAACAATTCCTCTGACATCACTCTAAAAAGGGAAAAAGTGAGAGCACTTATTCTAAAATCAAGACTAAGACAAGGATGTCCACTGTCTCTCCTACTTTTCAGCATAGTGCTCAAAAATTTGGTGAGAGCCATCAGGCAAGAAAAAGAAATAAAAGGAATATGAATTGGAAAGGAAGAAGTTAAAGTATCCTTATTTGCAGATAACATGATACTCTACATCAAAGGCAGAAAAACTTCCACCAGAAGTCTCTTATTCAGCAAATTCAGTGAAATAGCAGGTTATAATATCACACAGTCAACAATTAATAGCATTCCTATACATCAATAATGAACATACCAACAAAGAAATGAATAAATTAAATCTATTTACAATACCAACATAAAAAGGAATGCTGAGAAATAAATCTTAAAGAAGTAAAAGATCTATACAGAGAAAACTACAGAACCCTGAAGGAAGAGATTGAAGAAGATGACAGAAATGGAACGACATCCCAGGTTCCTGGATAGGAAAAAACATTATTATCAAAATGGCCACTTCCAAAAGTGTTTACAGATTCTTTGTAATACCAATAAAATTACCAACGGCATTATTTTTCCATATATATATTAGCATAATATATATAATATATATGCAATACACATTGGTTACATTGAAGTTGAGTATTTTGTCCACATACATATTGCATTAAACTTACAATCTCTTCCCTTCCCTCTTTGTGTTTTTCCTCAACCTTTCCCACCTCCCTAACTCCCACTATCACACCCATTTGGTTATATACAATGCCCGTATTCTGGGCTTCTTATATTAGAGAAACCATGTGATATTTATTCATCTGCATTTGACTCACTTCACTAAGAATGATGCTCTCAAGTTGCACCCATTTACCTACAGGAGCCTCAAATCTATCGATCTTTATAGAAGAGTAATACTCCATTGTGAACATTACCACAATTTTTGTATCCATTGGTCTGTTGATGGGTATTTCAGCATCTTCCACATTTTTTTAGTTTAGCTACTTTACGTTGGTATATATTCTTCACATAACTAGCAAAAACAATGTTCAAATTTATGTGGAACCAGAAAAGACCTAGAATTTTTAAAGCAATCCAATGCATCAAGGACAAAGCTGGAGGAATCACAATTCCTGGCTTCAAAATATACTACAAAGCAACAGTGATTAAATCTATGTAGTACTGGCAAAAGAACAGACAGGAAGATCAGTGGAATAGGAATGAGGATACAAAGACAAACATCTGATTTTTAACAAAAGGGCTAAAATTGTTCACTGGAGAAAAGATAGCATCATCAACAAATAGTACTGGAAAAACTGAATGCCCACACGTAAGAGAATGAAACTAGATTCATATCTGTCACCATGTGCTAAAATAAAATTAAAATGCATCAAAGAACTAGATATCAAACCAGAAACACTGAATCTGCTAGAAGACAAAATAGGCATAACACTGGAAGACATAGGGACAGAAAAACGCTGGAAGACATAGGGATAGAAAAGGATTTCATGAATGGAACACCAGTTGCACAAGAAATTACAAGAATCAATACATGGGACAACACCAAACTAAAATGCTTCCACACAGCAAAAAAATAACAGCAGGGTGAAGACCCAGTCCACAGCATAGGACAGAATTTTTGCCAGCTATGCCTCAAACAGGGGAATAATATTGAGAACACATAAAGAATTAGCAAAATAAAAAATAAAGGAACCCATTAAGAAATGAGTAACTGAAATGAAATTAAGCTTCTCAAAAGAGGTAATTACAAAGGCCAACAAGCATATTAAAAAGAGTTCAACATCTTTGGCCATCAGAGAAATGCAAATGAAACAACACTGAGAGTCCATATTACTCGAGTGAGAATGACTGGTGTTAAGAGCTCAAAAAATAATAATTATTGGCGAGGTGGTGGGGAAAAGCAACATTTCTACACTGTTTGTAGGACTGTGATGTGGTTCAATGATTATGGAAAGCTGTGTGAAGATTCCTTAGAAAGCTGAGAATAGAAATCCCACTTGACCAGGTTACAGCCTTCCTGGGCATTTTCTCAAAAGAATTAAAGTCATCATATCCCAAAGACACATTCATATCCATGTATATAGCATCATAACTCATAACAGCAAAATCCTGGGACTAACCTATATTCCCATTATTAGAGGAATGGATTTTTAAAATGTGGTATTTATTTAGAATATTATGCAAATATAAAGACAGGTAGGAGATATTTGAAAGAAAATGAAGCCACCTTGAGTCAATAATGAAATGGACCAGAGTCAGTGAAATGGACCAGATACAAAAGACAGGGTATCAATTGGTGCCTCTCATATGACATTACCATAAGCACATGTACAAAAAGATCCTAGCATAAGACAGAGGGTAGGAGAGGGAAGGACACAGTGAGACTGGGAGGCATGAAGAGGAAGGAAAGGGTAAGAGGGAGGGAAAAGTGTTCAGCCATGATATATATGGCACAATTCCATGTGGTGTGTTATTAATATGTCATTGAATTTGTAGTTCATTCATATTGTAATGAAAAGTTGGGCATTGCCTAAGTATAAGATAATGATTAATTATGATGAATTAGTTTCTTATTCTTTAGATAGAGATTATATTCAAAATACAATATGCTTGTTGCTATAAGATGTGAATAAGGTACAGTGGAACAGGTAACAGAGTTCAGTCCTCCTTGGTGATCCAGAAAGGCTTTACAAAGTGATTTTAGGGTGCTTCTTTAAACAATAAGAATTAGAGCTGACAACAGGAATGAAAGAGAATGAGAAGAGGGGAGGTTTTCATTTTAGCACTACTTTTTCTTTTTTAGAGTAAAACAGAGAGATTTGAAATACATATGGCATAAAATTGCCACATGGGGGGGGGGGGGGGGGAGGTGGCTAAGTAGTAAAGTGCTTGCCAGGCATGCAAGGCCCTGGATTCAACCCCCAGTACAACAAAAACAAACACAAGCAAAAAAAAAAAAAAATAGAGTTGCCATCTGATAAATCCAGGTTTTAGAAGAATTTACATCTGTTACATTACTTCGTATGTGTTTAAAATATTTTAGAACAAATCTTCGAATTATTTTAAAATAAGAACAAGTGAACAAAGTAAGGAATTCCCGGCAGAAAGCATACAAATGGTAATGAAGAGCAATCTGGTTTTCATGCACGGTCCTGCGTGAGGGAGAATGGCGAAAGGGAATGATGACAGAGGAGCAGGAAAGGGTAGCTGTAGTTTCCTAGAGCCGGTGTAATGAACCCACAAACAAGAAGCATGAGAGAGCAGACGCGTGATGTGGCGACCTTCTGGGAGCTACTGAGCAGGTGGCCAGCAGGATGGATTCTCTCTGGGGCCTCTGAGGAAGGACACATTCCATACCTCTCTATGCTTCTGGTGGTGGCTGCCAATCCTTAGCACTTTGGGCTTCCGTGCGCATCAATCCCACCTCTGCCTCCATCTTCCCACAGCATTCTTCTTGTGAGTCTCAGAGCCTTCACTCTGGCATCTTCCCACCATGCCTGCTTCTGTGTCCAAGTTCCCTCTTGTGAAGACACCAGTCAACTAGATGAAGGCCCATGGGGCTATAATAGTATCTAATCTTGTTTTGGTAATGGCATTACCCTTTTTCAAATAAGATCACATTCTGCGATACCAGGAATTTGGATTTCAGTGGACCTTTTCAGAAGACACAATATAACCCATAAAAGGAAGCAAATTATTACAACTATTTTTGGTTATTATTTTTAACAAATCTTGTTATTTACTTTAAAAAGTCAAAATAAAAGTATAAAATACTGTTAAGGTCTTCCTCAGGAGACCTACTGCTTAGCTCATTCTGTGGAAGAAAGGAAACCCTAAGAAGGACAGGGCTGTATATTTCTTCTGTCCAGCTATTCAAGTGCTTTCCTTACTCACCCACATTATTCTCTGCCTCAAATCAGCCCACACAGGTGACTCACTGCCCTGTTCTCTTGTCTATTACAAAACAATTTCATCATCCACAGGAAAAACACTCTGGCTGCTACCACCTCTTTCCTTGATGGCAATGTTTTGCCCTGAAGCTACTTTTTAACCTGAGCTCTTTCCAAAACTAATCCAAATGCCACAATTCATCACCAGTGGTCTGCCTCATGTTTCTGTTTTAGGACATTCCCAAAGCAGATTTTTCACTACATTTTGATGAATCAGGTAGAATTTTCAGTCCCTTAAATCCACTTTCTAGTTTATGACTACAAAAGCAATGAATTATCTTCTGTCTGCTCCTAGAATGGATTCCGCGGCTCGTGCCTCACTCTAGCCAAGTGGCCTTTCCCCTCTAACTCCTCACGATCTGGCTCTTGCCAGCTTCCCTGTCCCTCAGCTTACACCACTCTCCTTTGATTTCTGTCCTCCAAATTTACTTCCTTTCTGAGCCTTGAACCAAGGCCAAAGCCTTCCACACCTCCAGTCCTTTCCATTGAGTCCTCCCTGGGCCAAGGCTAGAATGTTATTTCAGCTCCTAATTAATAACCACTCATCCTATTTTTCTCAAATCTAGCTTTTATTCTCAAACATATCTTCTCTAAAGAGGCTCCATGTGGCCAACCTGTCTTCCACAGATTCTCAGCCTTACCACCTTTGTATTTTTTAGAGTTATTTATTCAGTTATCAGTTTACTCAATGTCTCCTTTATAAAAACACATAAGTAAATCAAATTTACTAATAGTCACTAATTCTAATACAATGCCTTAAACATGCACTTAATAAATGTGAATTAATGAAAAATAAATCTGTGGGCTCTGGCCTTCCAAAAATCTTCATAAGTTTGGGTACAAAGCAGGAAGTGTAGAGGTACGTGTTTTGGTGGTCTGTAAGCACTGGTGCCTAGGCCTCTGGCTTTCTGCTACCGAGATTCGTTATCTGAGTTACTGACACTTTAAAAAGTGTCTCTTCTTGGGTTCTTGATTTAGCTCCAAAGTTCCCAATTCCAAGTTTTGGTTATGAGAAACTAGGACTTGAAATACGAGCTATCCTCCTTTCAGGCTCTTTTTGAACTTTTGCATCTGTTTACCTTAGTTGACAATTACAAAATTGGCCACAGACCTTTCCCAAATCCTCTTGTTTGATTCAACACCTGTCCTCACTACCTTTGTCTCTACCTTCCACTCTAAAATCTTTCTTCTGTTTCTCCTCCTATCTCAGGGTGACTCTAAGCATGAAAGGGCAGTTACTGGACCACATCTTATATCTTTAAAAGCTAATCATTCCAGTTCACAGTAGCCTCTGGGAAGCAGCCTGCGCAAAACTCCTCCTGAGATACAATAAATCCCCATGTCAACAAGTAGGATTTAGGCATTTATCCTAAGATAGGAGCTAATTCAACAATGTTTCCAGCTCTGATGACTTTCAAACAATGTTCAGATACAAATGAGGCCATTTGTGGGATTGACAATGGGTATCCCTTAAAGACTCTTTTCTTCCTAATCTAAATCTCTTGCCCTACTTAAATGCCAGTGTTCTTGAGGCATTGAGAAAAAGCTAATGTGAGTTGCCTGGATTTTTTCCATGCTCTGGATACCATAGTTAGTCATATGGAATGTGAAATGGGCTAGACATTTTGGAATTGTGCTTGTTAAACTGTTATAAGAGATTGTCTTAATCTCTTTAATAATCATTATTTGTTTAACAAGTTCCTGTGAAGAAAGCTATGCAGTTGTCTTGTGAAGTAGCTTCTTAAAAGGCTTTTGTTTTGTCTGGATATGATAAGGATCATTCCATGGTATGTCTAACTGATGACTTAGTGCTCTTTTAGAGCATAGAAACTACTACAGAAAAAAAAAAAGAATTAGACAAGAACTACCAACGACTTAATACATGCAATGTTTCCAATTCAATTTGCTTTGATAGAAATCAAATAATCCCCAGGAACACAAATATTTGTCTACAGTAATTGGACAGTCTGCTAAAATAGGCATTCTCTGTCCCTCAAAAGCATTCATTTGTTCTTTATTCAACCCACACATTGTCAAGAGGTTATTAATGTTGAAAAATTCCTGTGGCGTTCTGAGTTTTTGTGCTCTCTGGCAGAGAAACATCAGAATCTTTATTTTCTTTTCAGCATAGCATGTCCTTTATTCATAATCAATGTTTTTCTGTCTTAAAAAACAAAATAGGAAACAGATTCTTAAATTCTAAAAACACTATAAATTCATAGCATTTTTTCTTTGAAGTGAAATATTTTATAGGGCTACAATAAAACATGAAAACAATTCATACAATTGGGAGGCTTAAGATTTTTAAAACATCATAAATTGTCCTCAGTGGAACAGACCAAGATTTTAAAGGTTAAATGGGTATTATTAGAGAGTTTAGTAGAGTGTTTTTATATTTTAGAATATATTTAATATATTAATTGTCCTTAAATATATACATGTATGACAGTTCCCATACTCAAAGATTGCTCTTTCCTATCTAGACTTTAAGTGTCACATTTTATGCTGGTACCAAGTTCCCTGGAACCAAGATAAGTTATCTACTCCAATAAAACCATGTCAGATAAAACTTTTTATCAAATGAGTAAAGTATATGTTAAATTATAAAATACCATAAGTATACAGGACACTTTTACACTTTCTAGGTTGTAGTGTTTTATATGTAGACCCAAAGTGCTTTCAAAATAAGATTTTTTAAATAAGGAAACTTATAATTAGTAAATATTCCAATTGTTTCCAAAATCAAAAGCATAGGTGGGTCTCAGTTTCCTCAATCAGCCTCAAGTATTCAGGAAAAAAAAAAAAAGCAGTCCCCTCAAATCAGGAAAGGACGCTGAAACCCGGTTCCAATGTGTCTGGGACGTAGAGAATCTCTAAACCCACAAATCGTGTACAGAGATCCCAGTTAGTCTATATGACACGCATGTTGCTACTCCAAAGGAACGCAAAGGACGGCCGTTTCTTTTTAAGTGATTTACAGCCAAGGTGGATACTGTTGCTGGAATCTCCTGCCCCACATTTTTACGTGACGTTTTCCACTCCCTGTATCTACTGAACTCGCTGACCACGCTTCCTCTCCTCTCTGCCAGCCCTTTCCCTGCGCTTTGCCTCCCTTTCTCTGATCTTGCCCCTTGACCCCTCCGGGAGTCCTGCCAGCCCTGCGCTCCCACCCCACCCGACACTGCTGCGCTTGCTCCTCTCACACACCGGCCCTGCTGCGCCTTGGGTCTGTGTCATTGCCCTGTGCTCATATGCTAGCTCCGCTCTTACTACTATGAAGCACATTAACAGCCCCGTTAGGCCTAAATGCCCCATCTGGGAAGTGAAAATCGCAATAGAATTTACCGAATAGGGATATCTGAAGACAAAATGGGTCACAAAACAAACAGCAGCAACAACAAAGACCAACTGAGTACTGACGAGAGTAAGCATGCAATGCCTATTAGCTAGCCCCTTACTGTACTTACCACCTTCCCAGCAGAGAGGCGATTTTGTTCTGGGCGAAAGCTGCCTCCTAGATCTCGCTTTGCATCACGATGTAAATGTGGCGACTTCACAATTTGATTTAAAATCGGGACAAATGATCTGCCACTCACATGTACCTGACGAGGAAAGAGAAGAATCACTAAATCCTCGGCTTTGCTTTTTGAGTTGATTGAGTTTTCAGACAAAAGCATACACCTTGCATACACAAGTTAGGTAAAGAACTGCTGTGCTTAGGGCAGGGTTCTAAATTGATAGTAAAGTTAAAACAATTTTTCTGCCTTCACGTGATGCAGAAGTACAGACACCTGTATAGGGTGCTGGTTGGTTGTCTCGGTGAAAATCTTACCTTCACTTCCCCTAACTCGGTCTGGGGATGATGTGGGGGCAGTGGTGGGCATGCTGGGGGGTACTTCTTGGTTCCAGGGTAGGAAAGACCAGCAGACACGTGAGGGGAAAAATACATTTACTACCATGTAAAAACTGAAGCGAGGTGTGAGCTGTTGATAGAATTAGAACCCCCGCTGCCAAAGAAAGTGGGCCAGAAGAGCTATGACGACCTAAAGTCTCCAGTGTCCATACACGGACAGAGATTTGACAAAGCCTTTCATGTCTCTTAACAGAATTAGTTCAAAAAATCCTAAATACTACCAGAAGCCCATGTGCTCAACTGCAACTTTTATTTATGTTTGGTGTGTTTTTGTATTAAATAAGGACAAATATCTTTTAAAAATTTGGAATTAAGGGGGAGAGTGACAGTGCTGAGGGAGGTTTCACAGAAGAAGGAAAGAGCTCCCACATCACAACAGATGGTTTTTTTTAAAAGGAGTGACCATGGTGGAGACACATGTCAGACAAGTGTAATTACAACAATACATTCCAAAGTCAAATACAGATACTTTTTGTTATCTTCCATCTTTTATAATCCATGCCCCTATTCCCAGGCATTTATGTGAATAATTGAAAAATGATAGCATAGTAAATATCTTTCCTTAAACCTCCACTTTCCTCAGAGCAGATAAACTGTGCTACCTAGGGCAGACACTCCATGGGGCAAAGGACCCTTGTGTCCCTCAGATGATCCAGTGGTCTCACTCTGATGTCTCTGCCCTGAGCAGCTGTGAATGGAGCCACTACACATGCACTCATGGGAACAGAAGGGCTCCCAGTACTTGTGATTTCATGCTTCTAATCTTGATAGTTTTCACTCTCCTTTCCTGACTTTGATTTTTTCCAAGGTGAAATATTTATATCTTTATATTATCTTCTTTTGATAATTTATTGTTATCATTTTTATTATTTTGTTAAAATGTGATTGCTGATGACCTGTTAAGACTGTGTATTGAAAGTAAGAAGCCCACCCTGTCCTGGGGTAAGAAGTAGAACTTTAGAAATAAAATATATAGCCATTATCCACACTTGTACGTTTCTTGTACATTCACGATAGGCTTTTCAAAGCTATTGCATGTAACATTCATATGGGTATCTTTGGCAAATAACAGACACTTGAAGAATGGGTATCTCCTTCCTTTCTGCCATGGTTTCAAAACTCCATAGACTTTCTAAATATAACTCTGAAAACTTTTTCAGTCCTCCAAAACACCAATAACATCTTGCCATATCCAAAGCTACTATAATAGCCATTATTAATGCCCAGGCTATTAATACACAAGGAATCCATGCTTTTAGCCCCTGGATCATGTGCAGTGTCAGAAAGAACAAGGGACTCTTTGTTAAGACATGAATTCTCCTCTCTATTCTCTCTTTAGGAATCTGTTGCCTTTGAAAAACAAATCTTATTATTTCTTGTTCTTGATGAAGGAATTTTTTTAAAGTAGCTTAGGTTTTCCACTTTCTAAAGCATATATAATAGAAGGCATACTATTATGCCTACTATTTATATAGCTGGAGTATATAAAATAAACGGGTATGTCACTATATTAGAGAGTTCAATATGATTTTCCTCATATGTGAATGCTATTCTTATTTGATTTCAATGAAACAAAATATTATGCTAATAGTTTTGAGTATGAATCAAATTATGTTGGCCAGGAACCACTGCACAGTCACCACTGGTTTTTGTTAGTTAGTTTGTTTGTTTGCTGAGACAGGGTCTCGCTTTGTGGCCCAGTCTGCTCCTAAACTTACTATGGAACCCAGGCTGGCTTTGGACTCAAGGCAATCCTCCTGTCTCATCCTCCTGAGTGCTGGGATTGCAGACATGCACCACCACACCCAGCTTATGTGGTGCTGGGGAATTGAACCCTGGGTCCATAGTGCTTGACTTAGTGCTTGTGATGCAAGCAGTTCAACTGCTGAGCCATTCCTCCAGCCTAGTCACCACTGTTTTTGCTGGGTTAGTAACTGAATGTACCAAGTAGCTGCAAATTAACTGAAATCCTGCAAACCATATGAGATTTCAAGTATCAAAGATATTACGCACCTCGTTTGGACTTGCACTTTACCATGGCCTTGGCAAGTTACTTTACATTTGAAAATCTCAGTCACCTCTTCTCTATCTTGAAAACTGATTTAATAAATAAATAAATAAATAAATAAATAAATAAATAAGTGAAATGCAAGTAAGATGTTCCACACCCAAGAACCAATCTTCCTCATGAACTTCCACTATTTGAAACACAGTAGCTTTTTAAAATTCACAATTTTACTTTTCATGTATACACATCACACAGTGTATATATCTCTGTATATGTGCATGCCCACACATTTATATGATTAAAAACACAGCAGGAGGAATTGCAGGACAACAGTGCTTAGTGTAACTAAGCAGTCATGGGGGTATTATGGGACTCAGGAACAGATGAAAGGGTGTAAGGACTGAGTGGCTCCTAATAGAAAACTGACTTTTCCATCAACAGTCACAGATATCACTATAGCCCTTCCTGTGGCAGCACTAGTCACAGATAACTTGCACAGGCACACTGGCCATAACAGAGCAGGAAAATCACACACCAGTATATCACATATTTGGAGTGTTTTAAGCTTAGACAATAAATAGGCTGCATAATACATGCAGATGCAATTTGGAGCGTTCATTTAAGGCACCAGACTCAGGATAATTGCAAGAGATAAAATTTCCGTTAAGTAGAAAATACATTTTATTCAAGAAAATAACCACTAAAATTTGCACAGGGCAGGATGTGACCCAACACTCTGACTTGAACATACAGAACTGGTGACTTGAGGCCTAGACAGGATGAAACACACTCAAACAGCCTAGACTAAGCATTCCTTGAATCACACTCGCCATAATCCTAGTGGGTTGGAATAGTGGGCAAGCTGCTATTAGGATCTAAATCTCCCTGTGCTGTGTGCATGGCTTTACTAGGGGCAAATTCCATTGCAGATATGCATTTTTCCCATTGTTGAGATTGATACCTTGCAATTCTGTTTTTTACAAAATCAAGTAAACTGGTACAGAGAAACTACCCATAATATAAAGCAGCCAGAGCAAGCTCTTGTCCTATGTAATGGCAGCACTTCTTCTGCACACACTGTGGGTTTTGATTCTGGTTGTGATGTTGCTCAAACCTCTGAAAACGAAAATCGAAACATATAAGCAGCCTCTCTTCACTTAAGGGCTCAATATAGCCCCTGATGCATCCAGAGCAGAGCAGACACAAGGTTTTATTGACTTTGTAGGAAAAGATTATCTTACTGTCTCCATGCCAAATTGAAAACAAATTCTCCACATTTGTCTCCTAAGTCTCTCAATATCCAAGACTTTATTTTCATTCTTCTATTGTATTTTTAGAGTTTCTTTCTCTAAATGTTTTTCCTCTTTTACCCACCTTACTCACCATACTCTTACAAGGAAATTACTTACCTGAGACCAGTTGCTTCAGTTTACTTTTTATTTTTTCAAGACAGACTTTCTCCCACAATGAAATCTGTGACAGAAAGATAACTCAACTACCTCTACAACCCCCTTCACTTCCTTGGAGTAAGAAAACTCAGACATTTATCTGGACCTAAAAATGCCCTTGCCTGAGAAAGCATGAGCCTCCGAGACAAGGGAGGAAATGCTGTAGACAACAGCAGAGGCTGCACAGTCCACAAACGCTCAGCTCTACACCACGCCCATTGGTGGAATCTATTACCAGTAAACATGCATTGCTCTGAGCAGCTTTATTTGTTAAAGATAAAAGAGAAAAGCCAGCTGAAAGCCAGCCCCTTTGCCACTATGAGACATGTAAAAGTAGGATGCCTTTGCTTTTCTTAATCAGAAACTACACCGGAAAGCCCCTTTTTGCTTTCTAAACCAAATGTTCTTCCCATAAAACCAAGGACAGTAACTCTCTAGATTTCCTAACACAAGTAGTAAGTTCAGAGGCAACTGTGAAGTCATGAGGGCAACGACCATGACGGTGGACCCCAGGAACTCAGTTTGGGAATCTTGAAATACTCTATGAACTCTCTACAAATAAGATCTTAGTATCTAGTCTTAGAAAAGGAAGTCTCATAAAGCAACATGACCTGCTTAACATCCAATGAGGCGAAGAAATAATGGAAAGAATTATAAAGAATAAGGAAACCACAAAAATACAGTACCAAGCATATTCAAGAGATCCTCTGCCTCACCCCAGCCAGTCTCCAGTAAGTAAAGCTACTCTCATTAAAATCTTCCAGAACACTCTCCATGCTATTTTTCCTTCCTTCCATGGTTTCTGTGAAACTCAGCCCAGCTCTCATCTAAAGATACCTTAACCATATGGCCTAGCATCTCACCACTGGAATATATGAGGGCCCACTGGTTTCATATTCTGAGGCCTGTTGGTCATTCTAATGCCCTTCTCTTTCCCCTTGAACTTGTCCTATTGCTACATGCTTTAGAGCAAATCATAGAATATGGTACGTACTTTATAAATAGTAATGATGATAATGAGAACAGTACAAATGGTGATTATCACAAATTAGAAGAAATCAATCCCAGATTACAAAACAAGCATTAACTACACTTTAAAAAAATGTTGTTCACTTATTGCGAAATGACTTTTTTTTTGATACAGGATCTTGCTCTGCAGTCCAAGCTGCAAAAGAGATCTTGATGAATTAAAGTGCAGAAGCGCCAGAAACTATTTTAATATTATATATGATATTTACAAATAATTTACGAGATAGTGTAGTGGCACTTTTCAGATGAGAAACAGAGTCAAGGCATGACGAAAGGCTAGCCTGTTGTACTGTCTTAACCAATTTGTCTGACCCTAGAGCCCACAGTCTTATTTCACCATTTCTACTTACAGTAACACACTCGACTTCCTCTAGTACTAAAGAAGCAGACAAAGAGCCTCCCCACACTAGAAATTTTAGTCTGAAGCAAGTTGCCACAGATAGAGTTTTCATGGTTCAACATCTTGACCGGTGAGCCAGTCTTACCCTTCCAGAATCTCTGCTCGCTGTGACCGCAATGGCGCTACCATTTGCCTTCAGGTTCCTTCTGTCTTTCTGAGTCTTGCTCCTGCTCTCCTTTGCCTCCACCTCAAGGTTCTAAGTGGTCTACATAACTCTGAATGTCTCACAGTTCCCCTCAAAAAACAAAAACTCCCCCCAAATTTTTCTTCCTTCTATAACCATTACCCACTTTCTCTCATGAGAGTGCTCATAAACCCTGTATCTCACTAATTCAGAGAGAAGGGGAGGCAATTTAATGAAAAAGTAATTCTTTGTCATGAATAGCTATGTGACAATGTAGATAGACATAACTCAATTTTCTTTTAAAGAAAATGTTTAGCCTCAAAATGCTACAAAAAAGTCAATGTAAAAGGAGCAGTGCCTCTTGTTTTTAAATGAAAGAGGACAAAGAATATAAAAGGCTGTCCTTTTTTGAAGCTTGATACTTAATCTACAAATAAAAAGTTTATCAAATACCTCTCCCACCTTCTAATGTTACCACTGTTATCAATAATTCCCCAAAATTCCCTTTCCCTCTCCTCATTCGAACACACCCAAAGAACAAGAATCAATTTAGTTCACTTCTTTTGCAAATCAATGCTCATTCTCATCCACTCTAGTCAACATGCAGCTCCACTCTGTATTTTATCTTAATTTTTTTTATTTTTGAAAGACTAGATTATATGTTTCAAAAATACAACCTGAAGGTATACAATAAAAGGACCCCTATCTCCTCCCCCAGGGAAGAGCATGAACACAGTTTCCCACTATCACAAATTATGCAGTCAAGTTTTCACACATACAGGGGTCAGCACATCCAGAATACAACAGACAAGCCTCACCCTGGGAAAACCACCTTCGTGATCATGGAACTTCCTCTGCCAGGTGAATAACAGTAAAAGTCTTGCTCACCTATAATAGACTTTGTTTTATTCTTTAATGATAAATAACTAGATTTTTATGTAATGTCCAGATATTTAGCATGAATGTACACATAGAAACATATTTTTCTGGATTTTCTTCGGGTACGGTACAAAAGAGTAATACCCAACATCCACAATTTAAGAAGGAAATGTTTATTTTAGCAGTTTCAGAAGGTCTCAGGACATTCATGGTTGGTTGGCCATTGTAGAAGGAACTGACAGAGGGCCTAGCTGGAGAAAAGCAATTCTTGGCAGGGCAACAGGAAGCACAGATGGTGAAGGGCAGAGCTAGAGAGGAAGATATCTCCTTCCACTGTGTTTTATACTTATGGATATTTGTGAGCCCATCTATAAAACAAAAGGCTCAAAGCATATTTGTGGAATAAAAGTATAATTTCAAGTGTGACACTGCCAATCTATTCTCCAAAGTGTCCAATTTACATTTCCCCCAATACTTCATAAATATGAGTACTTCTGAAAACCTTCACCAACACAGCATTTACTACATATCATCCTTATCTTTGTGTATGGCTGCTTCTAAATTGTTAATTATATGATTAGTTAACAGGATGAGAAGATAGCAATCATAAATTCAGAATGAGATGGTAGCATGAGAAGTTTCATCCACAATTTAGGGTACCTGGTGGAGTACACTAATTTAACTTTCATTTTGTAAATATTTTAACAATTAAAATTTAAATATCCTTCAAAATAACACCTGAGAAGGTCATTATTTGTTTTAAAGAAATTGCTTATATTCCACAGTCTTTGCAGCTCTTCTTGGAGCACAGTCTTCAAGGTCAACAGCTCATTCATTTTTTTACTTTTTCAGTGGCTTTTAAGGATAGATTTTCTAATAGCCAAAGGCATTCACAGCAAGATTATATAGAAAATGAACTTGGTTATCAAGTAGGATGAAATATTTTTGATTAAGAAAGGAGTATATCATTAAAATGGTCTGTGTGTTTGGGTTTGGGGGCCAGTATTTGAAGAATATTTCTAGTGAAAATGCTTCATATGTATATATTTTATTTGAGCACATGTGAAAAGTTTTCCAAGATCACAGCTCTGAACGCCAATTCCCATCTGTATATATCTACTGTAGTATAATTTCTTTAAAAGATTGATAATTTTATAGTTATAGCTCCAAGGTTATAAAACACCTCACTCTCTCTTGGAAGCAGGCTATGTTTGTTATGTAGATGATGGTATAAGTTTCTTGTTTAATGAAGACCACTTCGGGCCCCAACTGTACTCCACTCTGTACCCAACAGACCACTTTTAGTCCCACACAATAAAGATGACTTCTAGCCTAAATTTAAAGAAAAAAAGGAAGACATTTAGTTTCTGAAAACTAAAGATTGCTAAATGGAAAAAAAAAATTCCTGATACATCAAACATTTCAGAAGACAGAAAAAACAAGCATAATATTTTAGGAACATTTTTGTTTGTTATGAAGGGCATTGAAAGCAAAGAGGTGGACAGGCAGACAACTATTATAGCAGGAAGGTCTGCTGCTTGCCAGAATGACCACACCCTGGCTGCTCATTTTCAGGAGCCTTGTTCTCATGATTCAGTTCTGATTCTCTGTTGCTTTCCAGTGACAATTCCAATGTTATTGCTTGCTCTTTCAGAAGCTCCTGTCCCCCTACAACCTAGTACTTATTCTTACAACCTCTACATTTTTTTCTCCTACTAACCTCTTACGCTCTCAAAATGTAAAACTATGATTTCCAAAAACATGCTAGTTTTAAGTTAGACAGAGATGGATTCAAATCTTTACTCTTAGTTGTAACCTCAGAAAATGAAATGAACCTTCCTAAGTGTTTCCAAATTAAAAAATACAATGACATTGAAGTTATCCTAAATATTTTAAGTAATATGTGTTCATTTAAAAAGCAGAAAAACAATACAAGTGTTTATTAGATGTAATTATAAAAGTGCATGATTTATGTAAGTTTTATGATGGAAATTAATACAATATTTGTTGTTCCAAAATTCCCTCTGTTTCCCTTTGCCTCCTTTCCAGTAACTGTTCAATCTCTCCTTACACCTCTGTCTGCATGACCAAGAACGAGCTATTGTGGAGGGCATCCTTCCTGCTGTTGTTTGTTGCCATTGTAGTTGAACTGAAAGTGGTTCTCCATTTTGATGTTCAGTCTTTTTCAATCCACTTAAAGTCACTTGTGTCCTATTTCCGTCCTCTAGGATGGCATATATAAATTCAATCCTTCCACCACATAGCAGCCTTAAAATACTCAAAATAAGCATTTATGTCTCTCTGATTTATCTTCTCCAACCAATAAAAAGCTTGCGTGCTTATTTTCTTATCTGCCATCACTTCTGGGTCCTTGGCCTTCCTAGCAGCAGCACAGGCCAACGCTGGCCCTTCCGCCCACCCAGGCCCTCCCTTAGGCCCTCTCTCCCCTATCTACTCAAACATAGCTCTTCTCTAGCTTCTAGTGAACTACCATCCATTGTCACTTCTATCTCCAGCTTGGCTTATACAAAATAAATCTGTGTTTCTATTGTAACAACAACTACCTAACCACCCTCCACCTATGCCATTATCAGCCCCACAGGAAAGCATCTCAGAGCTCTCCAGCTTAGTTTGGTGGGCTTCAGCAGCTAGTTCCTCATTTTAGGTTTGCAACACATTTGGCATACATCGTTTTTATCTTTAGGACATTCTCAAAGACTTACTAGAAAATGGATCAAGACACATTATAAAGTGAAAAAGTGCTATCACACTTAAAAACTGTTTTATTTTTAAAATATGTATGTGTAATTGTTACCATCATTAACCTAGGACCAGGATGCTTAGGTTAAATCCTAGGCACTTGCAAGTTCCTTGAATTCTACATGCTTCTGATTCTTCATCTGTAAGATGAGGGTAACAGTAGTTTCCTTATAAGATTGTTAAAATGATCATGTGAATTACTAGTGATACATGTAAAATGCCTCAATCACTATGTGGCCCCAGGTGGGCACTATGTGTTTGTTGTGATGATGATGATGATGATGTGACGGTGACAAGAAAAATGCAAGAAAAAATACTATGAAGATGTGAAATATGCTATTGCAAGGATGCAGGATAATCTCTCTCTCTCTCTCTCTCTCTCTCTCTCTCTCTCTCTCTCTCTCTCTCTCTCCCTCTCCCTCTCCCTCTCCCTCTCCCCTGTCAACCTCCCCACTAGGGACCAAAGTCAGGGTCTCACACATATTAGGCAAGTATACATGCTATATCTTGCCTCCATATTTTTATATATTGAGATAGGGTCTTGCTATGTTCCTGGGCCAGCTGCCAACTGCTTTCATCCTGCCTCGGCTTCTCGCACTGTGTGTGCCACTGTGCCTGGCATAATTTTTATTTTCATTTGTTTATATACACATATTTCTTAGAGTGACCCTTTAATATATTTTTAAGCTTGAAAATAATAAAAATGGTATTTTTAAAACAAAGAATTGAGACAGATAGGTTCCTGTTGAGCATTGCCAAAACCTTGATCTATGTACTTAATCGAATCACTTTTCTTCTTGCTGGGTTTCAATGTTCTAGCCTGAAAAGTGAGAGGAAAAATGCATACACACTGACAATACTCATGGCAACACCACCTAATCTTTGAGCCCTGGGCACTTTAGAAAGCACTCCATATGCAGTAGCTCATTGGGAAACACTCATTATGACTTCCTGTGTTCTCAGCAGACCTGACTTGATGGAACAGCTGGCTAGCATACTGCAATATATAAATACGGATTCTGTCTCTGGCCTCTATTTAGTAGAAATTGTTTTAGTCCTCCCAACCTTCTGAGGGTAGGTTATGCCTCCCCAAAAGCTAAATTGCTTTTCTGCAAAATGTTGAATTTTTAGAAAAGCCATGACTTATTTTTTTCCATTTTGTGTGTGTGTGTGTGTGTGTGTGTGTGTGTGTGTGTGTGTGACAGGGTCTCTCCAGTTTATCAAAGGTCATTTATTTTCATAAAGAAGAAAGATCAATGATATATTGCCCACTTTGTTCCATAACCTTTTGCCATTTTTGTGAGCATCATAATTTCTCATTCTTAGAAGGACCTGACTTTATCGGCAAAAATATTAACAAGGTATTGATTTGCAGTTTCATCTGAATTGAACGTTAAACCACACAAGGAGTTGTGAAGAGTGAAACAAGTGGCAATCTTATGGCACAAGGTCAGGCAAGTGATAGGTGTGGCAACATATCTCCTTCAAGCTCCAGTAATTTTTTATGGGTGACCAAACTTGTCTTAAGTCTCACATCGTTGGGATGGAACACACTTCTTAACCATTAAGAAGCTCTGTACATTTCTGGATGATAGGTTCATTCAACTGTCCCTTTGCTGAAAGTACACATTCAAGATGACTGTTTAGTTTCTTGGTAAGAACTAGAAAAACAGAACACCTTAGAAATCCCACCACACTGAGAGTTTAACCTTCCTCTGATGAATGTATCTGCTTTCTGTTACATTTGAGGTGACTCATCACATCAGGACCAAGACCGTTTATGCATTGCATTGTTGTAAACAATCCACTTTTCATCACCAGTTATTAGTCACTTCAAAAAGGATCATTTTCCTCATGCTTAATGAGTATGTAACAGATGTTTATAGGCGCCATCAAATGAACTTCTTTGAGTTCATGAAGAACCCAAATATCAAGCTTGCTTATATATCCCAGCTTCTTTCGGTGGTCATGAATGCTTGAATGATGGATGTTCAGTGTTTCTGCAATCCTTTGTATCATGTAATGTGGGTTTAACTGGACCAATACCTACATGTTGACATCATCAACCAAGTTGGCCCCCCCTGACCAAGGAGCACTGTTAAGACCAAAATGACCAGCACAGAATTTCATGTTCCATCATCGGTGCTGATATTCTTTAGAGCATTGTCTCTGTAAACTGTATGGAAATTTTCACAAGCTTGATGCTCCTTCTTCCCTTTCAGAAGAAAACAGTAAAACAGAATGAAGATGCAGTTTGGTCTTCCATCTTCAACTTGTAAGATCTCCAAAATTCAATCAAATTGTTTAATTTTTTTAGAATGAAGTTAGAACTGTCACCTGTCAAACTACAAGCAGTAACAAAGATGTGACAGACTCTCATACTTTAAAAAATGTATTAGCATCATCAGTCCCAAAAATATGTCACGACTTTTCCACAAAGCCCAACAGTTTGGGCTTATGGAGGCTGGATTCCAAAATGAACCAAAACGAATGGGAAAAAGAGACTGAAAAGGGATAAAATTGTGAAGACTGGGGGCATTGCTGAGTGATTAGAGGGCTTCCGGAAGCAGGAGGCTCTGGATTCCACCCTGCCACTGCCACATAGTAGCTGGGTATGGCAGCACATGCTTGTAGTCAGGAGGCTGAAGAGGACTGCTGTGAGTTCAAGGCCAGCCTGGGCTACATAGTGAGTTCAGAATCAACCTAGGCTACAGAGCAATATTTTGTCTCAAAAAAAAGTTAAAACTTTCATATGTATGGAGCATCTACAATGTAGATCATCTCAATAAGTCTAAAGCTCTAGTTTCATGGTGCCTCCCTGCAATTTGAAACCCTCTCAGATCGGGATGTCTGTTGCCATCCTAACATCCTTATGAAACCTCAAGGTCTCTGAAGAGCTCTGCTGGCTAACCATTACCACAGACATGTATGGTAAGAAAATTAATGTAATTACAAAGAACTAGCCTGTTGAAGGCTACATATTTCACTCAAACTGACTCAGACTAAAATGCATCATAAAACTTGAAATCAAAAATCTCAATTGCACCGAGATAGGCAAACTTCCCAAGTCTACCTGGTCAAGTGATGCGACAGCTACTGAGTAAGGGTAATTCTTCATTTCCACAGTACAACAGAGAACAACTACCTCTGATGGAAGGTCACTGTTCCATAAAATAAATTTTGGCAGTGAATTAGCCATGAGACACTTTTTTTTCCCTTGCTCTTCCTTATTATTTTTTGGATTTTTTGCACCAACACACTTCTGTGCTCCTAATGTTGACAGATTACAGCCCTGTGGGCATGTGAGAATGAAATCAGCATAATATGCATTGCTAAAAAGTCTTGAGCTAATCAACTGGAACTTGCTTGCCTCTTCAAAGGAAGTAGCATAACATAAAGGGTTCAGTGAAGCTGTGATCTTGAAATTCAGATTTTGTTGTGTTTGAACAACTTCATTAAATTAGAATACTTGGCCTTGAATAAGCAAAATCATAATTACACACTAAGTTACACCCATTATCTTCATTGTCATCTTAATAGATACCTATTATGAGCTAGGCAAGGTATATAAAGAGGAGGGTTATTTTTTTTACCTTGAGCCTCACAATAATCTTATGAGACAGGCACAGTTATTATATCCATATAGAATGAGGAAATTGAGGCATAGGAATGTTATGTAACTTTCCCAACAGCACAGAATAACAACACATATGCACAGTACCACAAAAATCGCATACCCCAGTGACCTGAATCTAATCCCAACACTTCCTCAAAGTAGGTTCCTGATTGCCTCTAGAAAATAGTGAGATAGGCAGGAACACAGTACTAAGTAAAAAAATATTTTTTACTTTTTTGGCAGCAACAAGTGGCAGTACTGGGGATTGAATTCAGGGTCTTCACATTGAGCTCTGTCCTCAGCTCTTTTCATTTTTCATTTTGAGACAAAGTCTCACTAAATTTCTAATTGTCCAGGCTGGGCTTGAACTTGTGATTCTTCTATCTCAGCTTCACAGAGTGCTGGAATTACAGGTATGTGCTACAAAATAATTGGATACAATTTATTTTAATAGTTTATAAGATTTTCTAACCCATTTAAGCAATTTTATATTAAGCTGTTAGTATGATGAAAATGAACCCAGTGATTGATTTATACTTAAAAAGAAAAAAAAGACACTAAAACTGCTGTAATCTCTTACATGAATGAATTTCAGCAGCAGAGTCACTCACTGTTGATTTGCAGAACATACTTGGGTTGTGACTGCACTGAACCAATTTGAGGTGAATTAATTAAGAGATTTTCTTTCTATTTCACTCTTCACTGTAAGCTTCCTGCTTAAACTGTTAAAAAAGGAGAAGCAAGGAGGAAATTGTCAGCCTGTAAAACAATTGTCACTGATTTATTTCAGAGGCTACAGTCTGCAATCTTTCCCTCCCCCTCACTCTAGGGAGATTTTTCTTTCAAAAAGTTTCTCTTCCCAAAGCTTAGAAAAGCAAGTGCCTGATTGTCTCAAGTGGCTAATTGACATGTCTGAGATTTTTTTGAGTAACACCCTTTTAACTGGTTTTGTGGGTACTTCCACCCTATTGAGAAGGAGCTGAGTAAGGTGTGGCAGAGAACATGCCCATGCCATAATATCATATCAGTCTGTCTGTCT